>BGPR01019303.1:0-29514 GCA_013235015.1 Araneus ventricosus
TCTACACATTGCAATATTTACGCTGTGATTCTGTTTTCATGACATTTAATTTTTTACTATATCATGGTTTTATCATTCCATTTTTCATTCCAAAAGGTTATGCTAGATTTATTGGTCAGTAAATTGATCAATTTTTTTTATATATCCTAATACATAATCATTCAACACTTAGGAATCATACAGAAATAAAATCCTAGCAGCGCATATGTCCTCTAGCTAGCATTAAGCCAGCCTATCTGAAACAGTAGCAAGGAATTGACACTTGACACGTATGAGGAACGACTCTAGATTAGTTTATTTAATCTAGGTTACCATATAATTGTGCGAACATTACTTTGTCATATGGTAAAATCACATGACATGAAGCATTTAAACATTACTAGAATGGGCTCATTTAGAGGACTCCCTGGTTACAGAGATAATAGTCACTAAATTCTTAACACATAAGAAAATAAAAATTATTAAACATTGTGAGTTCCAAATTTAACACGTGTGTTTAAAGCACAGGATATCAATGCAGCCATTTTGAACAGGAAATTTAAATCTACATCGACAGTTAAAAGCAACTACTCAGGCAGAAAACTCCAAAACAATTTTAAAGTTAATGAGAAATTTTTAAATATCAAAAAGGATAAAGTGGACTCTTATTTAAATATCAATATTTTTTGGCAATTTTATACTAAATTTATTAAACAAATCTTGGTGCAGCCATGTTTAGTTAAATATGAAATTAAATTAATCTGTCAAATTAACTAATTAACAAATTAACTGTTTGATTAATTAAAATGAACTATTTACTTAAATAAAATTAAATCTTTAGTTAATTGTGACGATATCTTCACTAAAACCTTTTTTATGGCTCATAGTATATGCCAGAAATCTTAATCTTGTAATGACCTAATAATTATCTTAATTTAAATAAAAGTTATTGTGTCTGTATGTATGCTCCACATATCCTCCTAAACCATTGGACTGATTCCAACCAGACTTTGCACACTTTTTATTTAAGACAAGAGAAAGTTCACCTTAACTTTTCAAAGCCCAAAAGTTACTTACAATTTCTGTGAATTAAAAATTAAACAAGGCTTTTTTCCGCTATATCCTTGGAAGTCATTACCTCACGAAACTATTTTTACACCTCATTATATTTTAAATAAAATTTGCATTTCAGTGATAAAAATTTCATTTCCATACAATTTGTTTCTCTCATTTTAATATTTTTTCAGAATTAATTTTATACAGAATTCGTAACAATATTCTTTATTGTTGAAGAACAAGAATAATACGAATATATATAGTTGTCAGAATACATTCACAGAATTCTGGACTAATGCTAAAAGAAAATTTTAAAAGTAGACGATTAACAATTTATATCATGGACCAAATAATGATTGATTTATTTTCATTCTTTAAATTAATGAGTAATTAATAGTTAATTTAATTGTTTCAAAATATTCATTAAAACCTTTCTTTCTTTTACTTTAGTAATTGTTAACGAAATTTGAAGTACCTATACAACAAATAATAATTTATGGAGAAAACAGCTGTTTTTAAAAATCGTTTGTTCAATTGATATTCTCATTTTAATTAAAAACGTTTCAGATCAGAAAAGGAATTTGTGTATTATAATTTTTATACAATAGTAGTTTTTATATTAAAAATATTAGACATGAAAGCATTTTAATCCGGAGTAAAGCCTGGTATATCAGCTTGTTTACCGTACAAAAAGTGGAAGTGAATGCGGCTGATGGGAGCTCATAACTTCTAAGTAATTTTTGCTGTCAAAAAACTTTCAACATAAAAGTAGTTTGTTATGATAAGGTGATAATTCCCCTAATTGAAAGTTTCTTTCTATCTTCATTCGTAACAGAGCAATGGGGAAATGTTAAATTGGGGGAATTGAGCATCGCTTTTCAGCTCATAACTTCTAATCAATTGTAGCTGTCAAAAAACTTTTAATATAAAAGTTTTCGTTATGATTATGTGATAATTCCCCTAATTGAAAGTTTCTTTCTATCTTCATTCGTAACAGAGCAATGGGGAAATGATAAATGGGGAGGATTGAATATAGCTTTTCAGCTCATAACTTCTAAGCAATATTAACTGACAAAAACTTTTAATATAAAAGTTGTTCGTTCTGATAAGGTGATCAATCGCCTAATTGAATTTTTCCCCCATCTCTAGTCGTAACAGAGCTATGGAGAAATGATAAAATGGGGGAGGGGATTGAAAGTGGCATTTTAGCTCATAACTTCTAAAAAATTGTAGCTTTCAAAAAAGTTTCAATACAAAAGTTGTTTATTATAAAGAGGCAATAATTCGCCTATTTTGAGTTTTCATTCTATCTTCAATCGTAAAGGAATTATGGGAAAATGAAATTTTCAGTCCCCCACCATTTCCACCCCCTTTTAGCTGGTTAGCCCATCTACAAATTCGTTCGATATTTTCTCCGAACTTACAACATTACCCTCGCCGGTTAAAATCTAATCAAAATTACTCTAGTTATCGTATTCACAATATAGCATGGGCAAAAGCGTTATACGTATACATCTCTACTACTAATAATAAGGAAAAGAACATTTCGCCCTGTATTCTCATAAGGATTAGACCTGCAAGAATGAAACCGGGTGGAAGAGACTGCAAATGACGAGAGATTTCCAACAAGGGGTAACATGCATAGGTTAAAACGTACTTTAAGTTAGGGGGAGAGGAGGGGAAGGGTGGGAAAATCACTTTTCAGCTCATAACATCTAAGCAATTGCAGCTATCGAAAAAGTTTAAAAGCGAAAATTGTTCGTTATGATAAGGCAATAATTCGCCTAATTTGAATTTTCTTTCTATTTTCAATTGTACAGGAATTATGGGAAAATGAAATTTTCCACCCCCCACTATTTCCACCCCCTTTGAGCTGGATAGCCCACCTACGAACTCGACCGAGATTTTCACTATCCTCACAACATATCCCAAGTTGGTTAAATTTACATCAAAATTACTCCAGTTATCTTGTTCACAAGATAACATGGGAAAAAGCGTTATACATACATACATATATATATACACCTATATATATATAAACTTTTTAACGAACGGTGGTTTTGGGTTCTAGGGGTCATGATCGGTGAAGATCTGTAGAAAGTTTCCGAAAGTCGTGTCATGAGAACCATTGTAATAGGTAGACTTCCTATAAGGAATCTACCTAATACTCTACTAGATTTACGAAGCTCTTCCGAAGGGGAACTTTCGACGCCTGTTTAGGTAGAAAAAGTGACCTCTAATGTATATTGTATAGAGTTTTTATACCTTTTCTGTTTGTACTAAATTTTAAGGTACTTTAGCTAGGTTTTTTAAGTAATTAATTTTTTATTTTCAACTTTGAATTAACAAAATGAATTTATAATTTGGCTTAAGGTGGTTTGAATAATTTTCTACTGATTCAAAATTACTCACAACCAAATTTGTTTGACAATTTCTTCTAAATATTTTTCCTCAGACTCTTTTCGTTGTAAAAATTGTAATATAATTTTCCATTATTTTCTTTCAGTACTTTTTTGTATAATGATTGTAAGTTGATAGTTAATTTTGTATATTATTCAGGGGTTTGTCAGTCTGATTAACGGCAATTCTTAAAATTTATCACTCAGATTGACATAAAATTAGTATTCTTCTTAAAAATACTATAAATATAATTTACGCGTTTTACCAATATAAAATCTTACAAGTCTAAAGCTTTTATATGTCGGTAAAATGTTTTATTCTGGGTCATTCTGAAATTTTATTATTGGTTTTGAAAAAAAATTGGGATGGAGTTAACTGTCAAAACATTAGTTAATAATTTTTTACTCAAATTTTTTTAGGATATTAAAACCTCAATGTCAAACAGATATAAATTTTAGACAGCATTGAGCATAACACTAAAAAGTATCTAAACAGAATTTCAAAGAAAAAAAGATTAAAAGACAAGAGCTAGAAAAAAAAAAACTAAAATTCCTTTTTACTTAACTACAAATAGGAAGGATTTCAATAATTATAGATGATAAGAAATATCTGGAGCACTTTCAGTGAAAACTTCAAATGATAAACAATTTAACCACTCAAAATATCTATATTTTGAGTGGTTAAATTGTTTATCTTATCTATATTTCTAAAATAGAAATATTTATCTTATCTATATTTCTAAAATAGATTTTGAAAGACGATATCATCACATGTACAAATATTATCCATAGAAAAATAGCGCTACAATTTAGGCATTTTATACAACTTTTAAATTTATAGATATTTTTGTCAATTTAAGACTTCAAATATGTCAAAGAATTTTTTAAAAAATGAATAAATGTTTTTTTATAAGCATACTTTTATTAGTGAACTAAAAGTAAAGTAATAATAATAATTTTTCTGTAATTAAATCAATAGGCCAAAGCAATAATCGTAGAAACGTGAGTCGCTGATGTAAATACTCGAATCAAATTGAAATTTTAATCATATTCATAATACAGGGTGGTCATGAATAATTGGACCCATTTCAAAAATTAATAAAAAAAACCCTATAATGTAGCAACTTCGTTTTTTTCAAATGAGAGAGTAGCTCAAAAAGTTTTTTTCATATAGATAACGCGCCATTACGGCACAGTAAATCTGCTCAATCCAACGCAAGTGCCAAAATGGCTGCGGTGAAGCAGAATGCATGTCTGGCAAGTTTCTGGTTCCACGAAAGCAAATCAATTGTAACATTTCAAAGAATCATTCGGTTAGAGTATCGAAATTGTTGGTCTCGAAGTAGGAACTCCATTAAGCGTTGGTATGAGCAATTAAGGAGTGAAAGTCTCCCTGACTGATGCGCATTTCCTGTTCCCCCTGATTTCTCATACCAACGCTTGATGAAGTTGTTAATTAGAGACCGATAATTACGATACTCTAACCGAATAATTCTTTAAACTGTTACAAATGATTTGCTTTCGTTGTATAAGATACTTGTCAGACGTGCCTGCTGCTGCACGGTAGCCTTCTGCTGCACGGTTGACACTTGCGTTGGATTGCGCAGATTTGCTGCGCCGTAACGGCGCGTTACGTGTCTGAAAGAAAATCTTTTGAACTACTCTCGCATTTAAAGAAAATTGAAGTTGCTACATTATAGAGTTTTTTTTTTATTAATTTTTGAAATGGGACCAATAATTTATGACCATCCTGGACCATCCTCCATTTTCTCTCGTTTGATTTGTTTGCTATGACGTCGATATTTTTTTCACAAAAATATTTTCAATATTTTAGTACCTTAACCCTTTTCGGCGCACGGCATTAAAGTTTTTGAAATATGATGAAAAAACACCATGAATGGGTTTAGTTTCTTGTCTAGACATAGAATCTTCAAAAAGTTTTTTTTACATAACTTACTTAATTCCAAGGGGGGCATCCCCCTTTGGAGAAATATCATATGAGAACCCCCTTAAATACTGCCACTTTGATACACTCATAAAATATTGTTGAATCTTACAGAGAATCATAAATTAAAACTTCAAGAATATTGGAGGAAAATATTCGAGTTAATTTGCTAAAATTGTAAACGTCCAGAACTGAAAAAATTCCTTATCTTTGAGTTAAGGAATTTTCCCAAACTTTATCTCTAATAATTCCTATTCCGAAACGATATTTCATAAGGCTGATATAAGGCTCAATAATAGGTTTAGCCCTATCCTAAACCTATTATTTCACATTTATAGTTGAATTTAACGGTCGAGATGCGAGAGAAATTAGGTGTGCCATCAGCTGGCACACTGCGCCGCAAAGGGTTAATGAAAGCGCACTTTTTAAAAATATTTTTTTTTGTTTCTTTTTACTATTTTCTAATTTTTAGTCTTTGATTTAAGTCATAATTCATTACTATGATAATATTGAAAAATTATGATAATTTTTTCAAATTAACTGTCAGAGTACGCATTTCATAATGATAGAATTTGCATAAATTAAGTAATAATTGGGTCCTGAAAATATTAAAATATTTTATTGTTATCGAAAACACAACCGTGCATAATTTCAGAATTCTGGAGCATCAGGTAGTGTGTGAAAAATCGATCGCAGACCTCCATCTTTACAAGTATGAACAAGTAAAGTAAAATTGAATCATGTAAAAAAGCAATATAGCTTAATTAAAATTTCTTACTGCAGTAGGACTTCAGTTCGTAAGAACCAAGTAAAAAATTCCTCTATTTCTACTTCATATGAAGAAGCGCAGTGAAAAGCATATAAAGAAAAAAAAAATACCGCTTTCTTCGAAAAAATCTTTGACTGAAAACTAAAAAAAAAAAAAAAAACCCAAACCAAACATTGTAAGGAAATACCTGAATTGTGGTTCTGTATTAAAAAAGCAGTTTTTTTGTCTTCTCTGAAATTCGCCTGAATGCGCAAGTTTCTTCTCCGAAATGATTCCGTATTAAAAAGTCGGGGTTTTTTTTCTGTTAAAAAAAGAGACTGCAAGAAAAACATGTTTACGAAATGTGATAGTGAAAAAGTGGAACTCGGAGCGTATCTAAAGCAGCTTCATATTCCTTTTCTTTCTCTGCCGTTGTTGTTTTTTCGAAACACATGTGTCTCTTGAAATTTCACCAAATCATACATTCTTTTTATCAAAATATATGGTTTTCTGACTACTATTATTTGGTAAGCTTGTAATTAGGAAAATATATTAGCGGTGAGTGGGAAGTTTCAAAATATGTTTTCCAAAACTCATATTATTATGCAAAATATTTTAAAACATGTGATAAAAGACAAAAGTTATGTCCTGAGGTTCATATATTTAATTGTATTTGAGTGTTTCGAGTCGATTTTTTTTTAATTCATCAAATGCGTCATTCTTTTATTTTTTTGCAGAAACTTTTAAACAGAATTCTTTCGATGTGGCAAATAATTAAAATAAAAAAATTCTGCTTTTTAGTGTACTCTAATAAAATTGTGTTTTTATAAAATTTATCTCATTCAATTATTTGCTTTCTTTTGTAAATGCCTGATTAATTTAAAAAGTGTGTCTGATTTGATTTGGTCTGAAATGTCTCTCTTTATTTTCACTAGGAGTTTCATATAGCACCCTGGTTATTGGTAATTAAAGGTTGAGGATGATTGAGTTATTATTTGGAAATTAGTATGAGAATCGAAAAACGTTTTACCATCGAAATCATTCCAAATGCACGCAACCTATCCTTGCTCATAATACTTCTCAAAGGCTATTTTATTATTTTTTATCTTGAAAAAAGCACCAGTTTCCAAAATTTTTCAAAGGAAGAACTTCACAAACTCTAAACTCTGGTATTTCGGAGTGTATGACTGTTTTATATATATACAGGGTGTTTTTTTTAAACTGACACTATTCAGAGGCATCTGTAACTCGATCTATCAGCTGAAATGGCACCAAATTTGGTAGGGGGATTAAAGAAGGCCTGGGAAAAATATTCCTTGATAAAAAAAAAAGTTCTGAAAGTCACCGATGGGGGAAATGTGGCGCTGATGTAGTCTACACAACTGAAAATTAGAAAAATGAATACAAAGAAGAAATTTCAGCGCAAAACCGCTTCAATACAGCAAATAAACTGCCCCAAAGGGTTACAGAGATCAAATTACAGTGCAACATAGAATTTTATTCACAAAATTACTTCCTAGGCGAGGGCGTGTGATAACCCTTCAATGTGATTCAATGTGACCACTCTTCTCGTGGACCACACATTGCATCCTGTAAAAGCATTCTCCATGTCCATTTTCCCCGGATCTAACCTCATGCGACTTTTTCCAGTGGGGTTATTTGAAGTCCAAGGTCTATCTTGGTGGGGTCCCGACGTTGACGACCTTAAGGCCCTATCACACTACGGGAGTCGCCATCTTGGCACAGTGGTTTCGACGGGTCGGTTTCTCCTTCGATGTGTCCTTGAGCGTAGGAGGGTGGACGCCCCTTCTTTACGATCTGACAACCCCAGAAAAAGGGATGACAGTTACCATGTGTAATTGCCTTTTAGGCGACGCAATTAGTTTTTTTTTTTTTGGTGTTTGTATTTTCGCTGTCCTTTCATTTTCGAGGTTTTAGGGTTTAGTGTTTAAAAGTTTTAACATTGTTTTTAAAATGTTTGTTTAATATCTTTAAGATTCACTGATTACCGCTTTTTTTTCATTGTGTCTGTTGTTCTTTTAGTGGCTGACCTCAGTAACTGGAGTTTTCTCTGTTGTGTACTTTTCTTATTAATAAGTAATAAAAATAGCAATGCAATAGTAGTAGTAATGTTCATATGCGAATACAGTAAATAATTGTATTAGGAGTGTTATATATGGATGAAATAAAATTCCCTTTATAGAGATGAATTTTTGCTTATTGAATTTTCAAATCAGCATCATATATAAAGCAAATTAGCATAATATACAAAAGTTTTTTCTTCATATCTTACATGATTGATAGCTTTAAAGTTTACAAATAGAAGATAAAATATGCAAAAAATTATTTACACCTGGATCTGAATTCTTTCTGTAATGGATCAAATGGATTTTTTTAAATTGCTTAAAAATAAGCTTGAATGGTTAAAAATGAAGACAGTTAAGTTGAAATTCAAGAACTGAATTCTTGCTTTTGAATAAAATGTACTCATTTTTTATTCAAATATACTCATATAAATAAGTACTTGGCAAATATATTTTTAAATAGTTCATTTTTCCCATATGCATTTTTATATCATTCTTAAGCGATTAGGTGTCTTATGCGACACATTTTATTGAATAATTCCTTCGAAGATCCGTTTCTACATGCAAATGCGTTTAAATAAACTGTGATTGACTTTTAGCATTTTTTTTAGTAGACTTGATTTCGTGAAAAAACAAATTAATGAAAACGGATTTAAAAATATCATTACAAAAATATTGAAATAAAATTAGCTTATCTCAAACTAGTTATTTTAAACAACAATAACCTAATATAAATAAGTCCGAAGGTTACAATTTTATAAACATGTACCATCACCATATTTTACAATAGTTCTAAATTTGTTTAGTAGTAATTCAGAATTTTTCTTTCAAAATTAAGAACTTTAAAATTTTTATTTATTGCAACTTTTTCCACTCAATGCATTAACAAAGCCATTATTAATTCTGTTTGCCAAATATACTTTTTGCATTAACAAAACCATTCTTAATTCTATTTGCCAAATAGACTTTTTTTGCATCCATGGCGACGGCGAAAAGACGATTATGAAATAGCCTCTGTGTAGCCAACTTTAACCAGAATCGCGCCTTAATTGTGAGTGACGTCACTGGGAAGTCGAACCTGATTGGTTCAGTTATTCAGGACGGCGATCTTCGGCGGGAGCTTTCAAGCAAAAGGGAAAAGGTCCGACGTCGCTTTGTTTCTAATAAAACGGGTTCCAAGACGGCGAAAAATCCCTTAATGAGCTAGGGCCTTTAAAGGAGGACATATTATGGGATGAAGTGAACATTCATGGTGACATATTACTTTCGACCGTCGAGACTGTTGTGTGTAGGGTGCAATGTGTGATCCACGAGCAGGGTCACAAAAGAGGTCTGGTTCTATGGCACTCTGTAATTTCATCTATGTAACCCTTTGGGGCAGTTCATTTGCTGTATTAAAGCGTTTATGCACTGAAATTTCTTCTGTTATTCATTTGTTTAATTCTCAGTTGTGTAGACTACAACAGCGCCACATTTTCCTCTATTGACGACTTTCGGAACTAATTTTTATTATTATTACAGAATATTTTTCCCCATGTCGTCATTAGTCCCCCTACCAAATTTGGTGGCATTTCAGATGACAGATCGAGTTACAGATGCCTCTGAGTAGTGTCAGTTAAAAAAAAAACACCCTGTATTTCTTATTAAAAAAATGACCTTACTCAACTAGCTTGCGTCTCATGATACTGTTAATTAAGCGGATGGACAACTCGGGAGCTCACAAACACATGTTTCTTTGGGTGAAGTTATTTCCAAAGTGCTTCTGAACAATGAAAGAGTATGGATATATGCAAAGCAAAAGAATGCGCACAGTGCCACCTACATCCACGGACACTGAATTCCTATCACCTATGCTTATTTACGTATGCTTTATTCTTACATTTTTGTATTATTATTTGGCCATTTTTATAGTAAATTTCTTATTGAAATTATAACTTTATATTCCATATTATTTATTTTATAGTTAATTTAAATTTAGTTTTAATTTTGTTTTAGTTTTTCAGTATGTCAGATAACTTTTCCGAATGTTGACAGGGACGTTGTATATATATATTTTTTATTATATGAAATTTCATGTTCTTTATGTGTTATGACATGAATGTTTTGTGAATCTTCCCTGTCGGTTTCACACGCCGCCTTATACCATTTTGGGTACGGAGATGAAACTGGCGAGGGTTAAATAAAATAATGCTGAAAAGAAGAGTTCAGACTCGAATATAATCATGTACGATCGTTAACCACATGAAAAAACAAAAAATTTCCTTGTTGAAGCAACTGACACTTTAAACGAAAATAGGACAATTCCAAGTTTTTCTGATGTTCTACATAGTCATGAATCTATAAGTGAATCTTCAGGTCCAGAGGTAAATAAAATCTTGTTGATTAAATCAAAGGATGCTAAATATACGTCCTTGGGGACTAAAAAATTAATCACGAAAGATTTTGATTATGCAAAAAATAATATAAAAGTTAAGCGAATTAAATACATCAAAATAGGAGGAACTGCGGTGGAATTGCCTGATGACAATCAATTTGAATGACTTCAAAGGGATATTAAGAGCCATTGGGATGTGCTGCCTCAAATAACATGCAGCAGACCAAGGAAGAAAAAGGCCCCATGGAATAATTTCCGACATTGATGAAAATTTCTAATGAGGAAATATTAGATGGACTGCTGGCAAAGAACGAAAGTTTAAAAGGGGACGAAGTAGAATCGTATATTGAAATCAAGGCAAAGGGGGGGGGGGGGATATGCCCCGGGAACAAGTTTAAGGGGGCGCCATGGAGTCAAAACATTACTGCGCTTATGCCATTTTTTAAAGCAAAATATGATGAGGATAAAAATACCTTATTCCGGGTGATATTTACGCTTGCTAAGTCACTGATGATGACTACGGTAAAAAAAAATCAGATTTTTCCCCGAGCGCCACTTATCCCCGTTACGTCTCTGGTCATGCTGACAAAGCATTAATGCGTTTATGTCACTTTTTTCTCGTCAAATGCGATGAGGAAGCGAAAAAATACCATGTCCGGGTGTTGTTTACCCAAGCAAAGCAGCTAATGATGACAGGGAAGGGGGGCGCAAAAATTATATTATGACCCGGGCGCCACTTGTCCTCGCTACGACACTGGAATCGAAGACTCTAATATAGTGAAATGAATTAATTGCCAAGAAGATAAAAAAATATTAATTTTTTTTATTGAATCTATAAGTGCACTGTGATGTTTTTAACTGACAATGCAAACACTGATATTCTTTAAAAGCGCGTATATACTTGCCAGCCGAACCATTCGCAAGCATGGTTCTCGGTACCTCAGAGCCATCATGTGGTTCACCACAGAAAAATGGAGGCAAGATCAGTTAGACTCCCATATTACGACCTGAGAGCGCTTGCTTATCAATAAACCTGGGTAAAGCACGCACATTTTCTGAGACAAAACAAGTTGATGGTAAAGATTGACTGTTTGGGTTCAAACCCAGACATCTCGAGCTAAGTTTGAGGATCATGCTGAGTTAATTTTCGGTGAGTATTTATACTCACAATTCCTGAGAGTTGGTTTCAGTGTTCCAAGTGTAAACGATGGGCTCATGTTCAGGTGAAGAAGGCGAAGATGACAAATTACTTCATTTTCGTGCATCATCCAAAAATTAGCTTTGCTTTTCAACCGAAAAATGATTTAAAATTAATTAAAAATAGAAATTAAGTTCATTTGAAAATCGTTATTATTGATTTTACTAACCCGAGCCCCTTCTCTTGCCCCAATCTCACTTACATTTCTTCTCGCAGAAATAAATTGGTAGAAATTATGAAACGTTTATTTCTTTTTTGTTGGGAAGAAAATATTTCGTTGGTTTTCTCTGAAAAAAATGTTAGACTCTGAAACTAGGTTGATTCCAACGTTTTCAATTAGAATTTTCTATAGTCATCTTAAAATATCCGAATTTGTTTTTATTAAGTCGAATAAAATAATTGTTTCTATTCTTGATTGTTTTCGTTAGTTAAATATGATTTTTCATTTACATTGAAAATTTGTGCAACTGTATTATTGAAAGTGCTATATATGTTTACATATATAACACTTAAGATATTTATTTATTAAAATAATTATTACTATTACGAATTCTATAATACTATAATACGAATTAATAATGAAATAAGTCGTAGCTAGAACAAAACAATTGTCTTTATTCCGAAATCGTTTCTTTAGTTAAATAAGATTTTACATTTCACAGGAAATTTGTACAATTATTGCTTTGAAAGTGCTGTATATGTTTACTCATTAAAGTAATTTATTTATTAAAATAATTATTTTTAAAATTAGTTTTTTAAATATAATTATTACCATTTTATTTATTTCTTTTATAAATTAATTATGCATAATTTAATAAAACTGTTAAATGTTAAAAATCAATATTTATTGCCATTTTAGCTTAATAATTACCTTTTTTTATCTAAATGTACTAATTTTTAGACACAATTATCCTTAATTCGAATTTTAGGATGATACGGATATTTATTGTGGTCCCTTCAGCTTTCGAATTAACTAAGTTTCACTGTATTTAACAGTTCGACTTTATTTAACCAGTGCTCTCTGATATATCGCCCAATATGGTTTCTTACTTCCAGTCATTTGGTATATCGATTATATCCAATCTTTACCAGTTTTGAAACCACAATAATGAAGGAAAATATTCATTTCAGGTACGGTAATTATAATCTCATCTCAAGCTCACGCAGCTTATTTAATGGCCATTATTGAATTCATAGAATTCCACAAATATATTTCCAATTATTTACTTCTAGGAAATCCCATTCATTATTTTATAAAATAGTTTTATTAAAGAATTCCTTATACATGCCGTTCAAAGTATTGAAACAATTTTTCTTCATTAAATGTCACTAAAGCAAAAAAAAGAGGCTGTTGCCAAATAGTAGTATTATTAAGAAACATTTTTCCAGATCCCGAAATGCTACGAAGGAAATAAGACGAGCAGATACATTTCAAAACAATTTTTCTCTTACTCGTGTTTCTTACTTTCAATTTAGCGTTTCCAGAAAATTTAAGTCCACTATTTTCTGGTAATCATCGTTTTCCACAACCCAAATTTCCCAAATAAATGTTACCACTAAGTCGTTAAGGACGTCATAAAACTTTTCATTTTCTAAAAATAGGCTTATAAAACGTGTGTTTATTCCCTCTTCCTCGAAACTTGTGCCGTCAAGAGCAATTTAAAATCCCACTCAGCAATAATGAAGCCTCCCTTTATTTCTTTTTTACTCTTATTCGCTCTCTCGTTTTAGACCAGTTGATACTCTAGTTAAAAATATATGTTTTTAGAAGAATGTTAACACTTTTCTGCGCAGTGGTGCATATTTCCATCACTCGTATTTTTCTCCTTTATGATAATTTTAAATAATGTATCGATTGATTATTTAAATAATTAACTTAGTTCAATTTTAGATTGGGGAAAGATTATAACCGAATTATTTATAACGTTTAATTAATAAATTTTAATTAAATAACTCAAGTTGAATATGAATACACATTTAAAGTTTAGCTGCTCTGGCAAATCGGAAAAGTTGGTAAAATATTCTTGATATACTAAATGCAGTAGAATATTGACTTTGGGTGCTCTGCGATTCGGATGGTGTAGTGAAGTCGTAGGCAAATTAGTTGAGGGTAGTGACCTTGAGCTGGAGTTTTTCGTGGTTATTATGACAATGCGCGCTAAAAATAGCCTATTGGGTTAAAAGTCGCGAGGTTGGTTTAGTTGTTGACTAGTCCGCCCGAGTCGAGTCAGTGTTCACTTCATTGATCTTATATGTCTTGCCCTATCGAATCCTCTCATTGTTGCGTTGTGTAGAAGTATTGATCGCGTTTATTTGTATGTCGTGCGAATGAATTAATTCTTCTTGTAGTACAGTATCACTGTTTCTGAACGACATTGTTCCATGATCAAGAATCAAGATCAAGATATCTCGAGGAAAGTGAAGAAGACGTCTCGACAGACGCTGCTAGTGCACTTGAACTGGATCTACGCTACGCAGAAAAGAACACTGCAGCTACATTGACGGACATAATATTTATGCGGCTCTGGCGCAACATCGCATCGTCAAGCAGATGTTGAGTAGAATTTTTCTTGCAATAGGAATATCTCAAAATTAATTAAACTCGGATATAAATTAATATTATTTAAAAGTTTTGTAAAATGCGAAATTAAAAGGCGAAAATAAATTTCAGATAAAGTTTTTTTTCCTCTCAACTTCAGCGGGGAGTTCCGTCTAAGGAGGGTCATTCACGATTTTCTAAAATTCCATTTCTCCTGGGTACGGGGAAAAAGTGTTCTGTTTACGAAGTAGCAATGCAGCCCCCCGACCCCGTTCACTAATACCTTATGATAAAAGTATTCCAGTCTTCCCTATTTCCCTGGCCTTTTGAACTTGAAATTGCAGTGTTTTCTGGCGTTTGAGAAGGGTTCCAGAACGGCATGTCGATGGATCCCTGAAGATGTTTTTCGAAATGTATCAGGTGTCCAGTCGCGGATTACTTGTGCGCCGGAGAAAAGTGCATAAATCTGTCATGTGCACTAGGGGAACCTAGGCCCTAGGGCTGTAGTAGTAATTGCGAGAGTTAGCCATGAGACAACACATAGTTTTGGCATAGTTTTTTGAGCCGCCAAAGAGGTGATTTTTAGGACTGGGAGCTTGGGTGAAAGGCAGAGAGGATTTGGCATTGAAAAAGGAAGGATGCAATAAAGCGGAGGGACGAGAGCGTTTTTTTTCTTCTCGGGCTTGGCCCGGGGTGTCTGAAGAAAGTGGCGTGCGAGTCCGGGATGAGAAAACCCATGCGGACATGGAAATTAATTATCTGAGAGCCGTTCGGAGCATGAAGTGAAGGTCGTAAAATCTCATTTGGAGCATCTCCTTCATCTCTAAATATTCGCGGACTAAATGGCCACATGCAGTATTTCCTGTCGGAGTTATGGCAAATGCCGACGATCATCACCGATCAACCCGACGAGAAAATGTAAGAATGTTATTTTCATGCGTCAAGTCCATTCACGATTAATCCATCACGGAATGTGTCACGTAAAAATTCTCATTTTTTAAAAATCCGGACAACATCCTGATGAGTCTGATGCTACATGAAATGACTAAAAATTCACATTTTTTTTTAAAATCCGGAGAATATCCTGATGAGGCTGGTGCTATATGAAATGACTAAAAATTCTCATTTTTTAAAAATCCGGACAATATCATGATGAGGCTGGTGCTACATGAAGTGACCTGCTGCGAAACTTTTTTTGTTGTTGTCATTCATACTTTCTGCGTGAACAATCAGTGCAACAGCTGTGTTTGTGTTCCTGGATTCTTCACGAGATGCTGCTGATACAGATAAGTTTTGGCTTACTATTTTAAATATTGGAATTAAGTTTTAATCAGATGCAAAAGATTCCTATTTTAGTGAGCAGGATTGTTCTATTGTCATGCATGTATAGATAAATTAAAATTGATAAGATTCTGCAAAAGGTTGACTAACATTAAAATTCCTAGTAAGTAATATGCTCTATTTATCTTAATAGATATATGTGAAATCATGATGCAAAAGGAAATTAAGCTAGGGATGAAGCTTGGAAATGAAGGATTTATTTCCAGATGTATTAAATTGAAATTTTATTTTAAATAAGGTAAATATGTTTCTATAACATGAGTTTTGATAAAGTTAGTTGGTAATGTAATGCATCATATATATATAGTCCTTACATTTAGCAATATTGTACTGTTTAAAAAAATGGTAAATAAGGATTCATGTCACTTGAAATTAAGAAGTTAGTTTATTATTAATACATGTTACCAACATTTATTTGTAAAAGCAAGACATGATTTTATCGATATTTGTCAGAAGGTTTTGTTTTTATTTGTCAGTTTATGGATCAAGAAAAAAGCGTGTGTTTTATTTGGAAGAAACAATGTTCATACATATAGTCATGTTTGTTGATTAGTGAAAAGAAAACTAGTATAATAATAGGGCGAGATGGTAAAGTATTAACAAGAATATGAATCAAAATATAGATTAAGTTAGGTAAGGATTAAAATTAATAATTAAACTGTTAGTGGCCACTATCTAAAAATTTCTTTTAGATGAGCTTGATATTAATGAGATAAAATTAAATTGAATTAATGCTGAGGATGCAGTAAAGTTAATTAAATTTTGAATGTGGATGAGGTGTTGAATTAAAATTCTCTTATATAATCTGGGTCGACCCTAAATGTATTATTATGCTTGTTGTGTTTGATTATAATTTTTTATTATGTTCCTTATTTTATGTATTTTCTGTCATTATTCATGTGTAGTAATAATTCTGATTTTCAATCAATAAGATTAGGATATGTGAATTGTGTTGTAAAATGGTAGAGTTTTTTTTTATATAAATAAATGTCATTAGCTTAAAGTAATTTTTCTCTGATTTATTTGCCACCCCTATGACAGTAATGGAGGTATCTATTTGATGAACCTGGGTTAATATTTAAAATATAACATCTCTAATTATATATATAAAAAAATACACAACGCAATGATTCCTTTTATATGGTTTTATTTGGAAATGAATATGAATATTTTTAAGGATAAATTAAGAACTAAAATTAAATTGAAGTTGCATTTTACGCCTGTTGTTAAGATTTTACATTGAGTGAAGAATTTTAATTATTGATTTGTGAAATGTTAGATGTTTAATTGAATTTAATGATATCGGACTTAATTTGTTTATTATGTATAGAGATCCATCTTGAATAATTATTAGTAGATATTTAGAATTTCAGTAAAGCAACAGGTGTAATGGCCATTTAAGATATCTAAATTTCTAAAAGGCACAATTAGCTGATAATTTAAAGGATTATAATTTTGTAATGATGTTTTAAGGTTTAAAATTGCGCAATTATATTTAAAAGTTCATAACTTATACTTCTAATATCTAATATTAATATATAAAATAAAAAGATAAATTAAATCATTAAACATCTTTACAACACAGGTTTAGTTCCTTACGTCAAAAGAAGGTAGCCGATTTTGCTTCTATTAATTAAGGTGCTGTATTCATTCTTAAACACCAATTCAAAATATTTCTTTGAAGTTTGGAATAAGCATTAGCTTTGTTTCTGATTCGTAACTGTTATTTTTCCTTAATTTTTGAATAAAAAATTGTTCTGAAAATAAAAAAGAGATGTTCGGATTATTCGAAATTTCGGATTCCTGGGTTTTCGGATTACCGAGGTAGGTACTTATTAGTCAGTGCTGAGACACTAATTTGTCCTCCTAATCCCCGGAAGTTTTTAAACTATAAATGTACATACGCAATATGGTCACCTTATTAAGTGTTTTGTTAAATTATCCCTGTCTATTTGAATATCTAATGTTAAATCTCATTAATATAATCGTTTAAAGGTCATATTTTAGTCTTTCAAGCGAAAGTCACTAAGTGGAAAACTAAAGTTTTGAGATGCATTCAATTTAAACTTAGTTAATTTGAGTCGTTATGATAAATAGAAAAATCTTTTTACAGATCTCTGGCTACAATGGTTGGTTTACTGATGTTTAGATAATAGGTTTATATCACGAAATAAATTTAAAAAATTCTTGGAATTCTTTGGACATTCTAATCGAATGCAGTAGTCCGTCAAAAAGTTTTTTGTGGTCTCAGTGACTTTTCCTTGGACAACGACGAAATTGTGTCACAAGAAAAATTAACTTGATGCTCTTTATTAAACACTTTTAGACCGAGAACATAATATCGATAGCCATCATATTATTTCAGAAATATATATAGGTAACGAAGACAGAAAAATTATTTCATGTTAGAGTTCTTTCGCTGCTAGCGAAATTGTATTAATGAATTGTATTTAACTTCTGTACATTAATTTACTGCACTCAAAGTATATATATATATATGTAAATAATCCTTTGATTGAGTTTCTGTTTATTATTATTATTATTATTATCCTTTTTTGTTGCTTGTGTTTTACAACGTTGGTTTTGTTTTGTAGTACCGTTGGTGCTTTTGTGTTGTATGTGTTTTTGTTTGTATTTGTGTATGTTTTTGTCAGTGTTTCTGTGTGTTTTTGTGTTTTTGTTTGTATTTGTGTTTCTTTTCCTATTTGCATGTAGCTCTGAATCCATACCTTCCAAATATTGTAACTTTTTTTCTTTCATGACTGGTCTGGCTCCTCCCCGTCGATCCTTGCTGACTCTAAACTCTTTGGGTGAGTCGGTCGGCGTGGGTTATGTATGTATGTATGTGATTTAACAAATCAAAGAGCGTTAAATTCTCTACAAATACATACTTTTATTTTTCTTCCAGCTTTAATAGTTTCCTAGATAATTCGTCTCAAAGGTTGCCGCCATCTTGCATCCCCCCCCCCTTTTTTTAGTTTTTCCTGAATATTTCGAAAAATATTCAATATTCAAATTACATGTGATGTTTCAATTTTAAGAGCGTCTCAAACTTTGCCTCCATCTTGGATTTTATCCCCTTTTTCTTAGTTTTTCTTGAATACCTCGAAAATTATTCGATTTTAAAATTACATGTAATACTACAAATTGATGATCGTAAAATTCCCAACAAAAGCATGCTTATATTTTTTTCTAACTTTAATAGTTTCTGAGATATGTAAGAAAAATTAAGACGGGGGGGATAAAATCCAAGACGGCAGCAAATTTTGAGACCCATTATATCCGAAACTATTGAAGCTAAAACAAAAATAAAAGAATGAATTTGTAGAGAATTTTACGCTCTTTAATTTTCTGATTACATGTAATATGAAAATTGAGCAGATTTTGAGATATTCAAGAAAAATTAAAAAAGGGGGATGAAATAAAAGATGGCGATAACATTTGAGACCTATTATCTCGGAAACTATTAAAGCTGGAAGAAAAATAAAACTATGTACTTGTAGAGAATTTTACGTTCTTTGTTGAATCAATTATAATTTTAAAAATGAATACTTTTCGAGATATTTAGAAAAACAAAAAAAATGGAGGGACGAAATCCAAGATGGCGACGCGAGCTTCCCACTCAGGATCGAGGACTTTTATTATGTTCAACAAGATTCCCCTGAGAACATATGTACCAATTTTAAAAACTATATGATTGTTTGTTTTTCTTCAAACCCTTCGTTTATTATACTATCAATTAGGATTTTTTACAAATTTATTCGTTTCGAGACCAATTACCTCAAAAACTATTAAAGTCTGAAGAAAAATCAAAGTACCAATCTGTAGGGAATCGTACGCTCTTTAATTTGTTAAATCACATAATCACATGTAATTACAATATTGAATAGATTTCGAGATATTCAAGAAAATCTGAAAAGAGGGGAGGAAATCCAAGATGGCGGCAACATTTGAGAGCCATTATCTTCAAGACTATTAATGCTGGAAGAAAAATAAAAGTACGAATTTGTAGGGAATTTTACGCTTTTTAATTTGTTAAATAATTTGTAATTTGTAAACTAAATAGTTTTCGAGAAATTTAGGAAAAACTGTGAAATTTACCATTTCACCCTCTTTCCACCCCCGAAACCCGACGCTCGAGATCGTGTGACATTTTACTACTAACTACGGGGAGGTTATGGAACAATTTGGCGCTGGGCTGGAGAGAACTTTTCCTTTTGGATGTTTGGGTTTGGACCAAATTTACTGTACTAACTTGAATTGATGGGTTCTGAAGGAAGACTTGTTGTGTTTCTTGTATTGCTACTAATGACTACAAATATTCATTGAAAAGAAAAGTACATCAATCATTCTAATCAAGTTTTCTTTGTACTGATTGGGTTTCTTTCTCAAGTCTGGTAAAGTGAATATCTGAACATATGGACTACTATCTGAAGTAAGACTTTACATATGTTATATTTGTGTACACATCCAATTTGTGCTGGATAAGTCCTTAGCGGCAAATTTCTGTAGCGAGAGATACATTTATAGATATTGGATATAGCACAAAGATCTCCCGTAATGCTGTAAATACAATCAGCGGCTGTTTTGCTCAGCATTTTCTCTGGGAAACCGGAAGAGAACCTTACCCGCATTTAGGGCTTTGAGAAAGTGCGGGATGTATGTGCGCAGAACCCAACTACTATTAACGAGATTTATTCTGTTCAGGCACTCTGATTATGATAATAAAACGTGGACTTTCTAAGTTAAAATAGAATATGTAAACAGATTGTTAGAGGCAAATTATCTAATGCAATAGTTAAAAAACCCACCGCTTTTATTTGGGGCCTGGATCCGCAGGAGCACGCCTGTTGAGCCTAACCTTTAATTCTCGCCTGAATATTACGGTAGAACAGCTGGTAGTCTAATGCAGGCAGTTAATTTTAAAAATTTATTCTTAATTATATAAGTGTTGGTATTTTGATGACAAATAGAAACTGCAATTCAAATCAAGAACCGGATTTCCCACTCACAGGAGTCTCAAATGCAAAAATAATGCAATCATAGTAAATTGGGTATATCATATGCAGAAAAAATGTATTTAAAAGTATATTCTGACAACGAGTCAAAGATAGCTCAAAATAATAACAAAAAATACAATTTCGCATATCTTTTTTGCGCATCGTTTTACATCTCGCTGTTTCAATATTACGCATAGAAAAGAAATGCCAGATTTATGAGATGCAACATATGTATTTAAATGCATTTAGCGTCGCGATTTTACTAGCACTATGTCAATTATGCAATGAAGAAAATAATATTCAGCATATCATCTTGTACTGTCCCAAATATTCAAATTATGGGTCAAACCTGCGGAAAAAAGTCAATTTGGATATACATTTTGTTCTTTCATTCAAAGCTTTTATTCAAAAATCTGTTTCTAATAAGGAGGAACTTAGGATTCTCCTGCAAAATCTTTGAAGTTGTTTGACATACATTGCGAGAGAGGGTTTTTTTATTATTATTTAGGGGATAACGGCCTTTGTTGCTAGAAATCCCATTAAACACATTTCAATCATCATCACTCATACCTTCCTAATCTCATAATAAATGTCTTAACCTACAGAGCGATAGTACAAAGTTTATTAACATTCATAAAAATGCGAGATTTAAGATTCGTGTTAATACCCGTGACGCATTATCATAAGGTCGGTCGTCATTTTTAATTACAGCACGAGAATGAAACTTACAGTTAAAACTTTGAGTGGCATAACATTAAACATTTTCTTTTCTAATTTCGGCAGTAAGATTTCATCGACAAAATTTTTAAAAAAATTTTCAGTTTTAAAAGCATGTTGTCTTTCAAGAGATATTAGCTTAGACAAATCTTACGAATCTGAAATAGTTTTCTATGTCGGTGCAATTAACCGCATAAAAATAAAAAAATGTCGGATAAACGGGACAGTGAAACTTCTCAGTCGATAGCTTCCAACGAAACAGAAGAATGCGACAAACAAGGTCAGTGGTCCGAGTTACCTTCCCTGCCATTGGAAAACATTTATTCTTTCCTAACGCGTCAGGATCAGTTTAATATGTCAATGGTGTGTCGTAAGTGGTCTGAAGGATATGGTTCACCATCTGTTTGGAAAACATTCACATTCGATTTGAGTGCCTCGCAAGTATCGAAGGACAACTGCAAGGTGATGACATTTGTGCTTAAATATAGCAGAATGTTCCGACACGTAGAAATCGACTGCATTCAAGCAATGAAGAGGCGTTTGATTAAAAGTTGGAGCAGATATTTCATAGAATTCTTGCAGATCTTGACCAGCAACTCGCAACTTCAATCATTCAAGCTCCTATATTTATCATCTTCCTTAACTTACATAGGCACTCCGACCTACAAAAACATATGCAGAGCGATTGCCGATTTTCTGGGGTCGCAGCGTCACCTGAAACGGGTGGAGTTTGATTATTGTTCAGTTGAATTCAATGAAGGTGTCGAGTTTCTCAGAAAACTTACCGAAAACAGCAGGGAGTCCCTCACCCATCTCGTGCTTCGAAGATTCGTTTATCGGAAACTGTCGGACCGTGAACAGGTTTCAAATCTTTTGCAACACATACCTAAGCTCTCAGACCTCCCAAGCTTAAAAACACTTGAAACGGATTATTCATTGATATTTGAGAACATGGTCGCAAGTCAGTCGAATGGCATCCAAACAATAAAAAGTTGCAAAACGCGAGTACTTTCGAAAATTATCTTGCATTACTGTCATATTAACCCGGAATTCAGAGATTTGAGAGGCTTAACGTCAACCGATTGGCGGTTTCTGAAAATATTATGTCCGGATCTGCAAGTAGATTTGAGAATTATAACCCTTTCAGAAACACGTGAAAATGTGGAATTCTTAATTGTGCCAAACATGCCAATTACGCGGTTGGAGTACATAATTTCTGATTTTGATGAGGAAGAAGGCCCTGCTGTGATATTTGACCATCTTCTTTCATGCAACACCAACGACCATCTAGTTACTTTGCACTTAGAGGGGAGGCGGCATATGCAATTTTTATCCTCTACTTTTATCCCATTTTTCCAGGCTTGCAAGAAACTGAAATGCTTGAAGCTATTCATAAATTCTTCCACCAGTGGAATAGATCTCTTGCTGAAATCTTGGCAGGAAAATCCACCAGAATCTCTAGAGAAAGTGACTATAGATGTCTGGAACATAGACAAAAATGATTATCCAATCTTGATGAACTTAACCTCCGAGTATGTGCCTCTCTTAGAATTGGCGGGATTAAATGTAAGGGTGAAGTTACATGTTAGAAGAATCATAAGCTGAGAGAACATGCAGTGTGCACAGAACATATTAATCAGACTTTCATTCATATGGTGACAATAATATTTTTGAATCAAACAACGTTACATCTTTACTCAAAATTATATATAACGTTTTATCAGTGAATAAAAGTTTCATTTCAACGTGTGAGTTTTTTGTATAAAAAATACAAATATGACTTTCATATGGATAAATATTTGGTTCATTTGTCTGTGAATTTTTAATTTTTAAATAAAAACTTTTATTATACTGAGCATTTATTTAAGCATATAACATTAATATAGTTTTATCAGCTTTCACATTTAGTTTTTATGCAAGTAAAATTATTAAAACTATTTTCATGTTGCCTTTGATTGTCACAGATTTAGCTGTTGTAAGCAATGTTGGAATTCTATGGCCACATTTTCATATTAAGTTATTCCGGTAGAAATCTAGAAGTTGGTACACACTCTTAAAATGGCGCCAAGTCGCCAAAGCTAATACAAGTATTACCTGCATTTAGCTTTGGCAACTTGGCGCCAATGATCTGCAGCTGTCAACGTCTTGCTTTGGCGATTTGGCTGCGTTTTAAGGGTGCGTACCAACTTCTAGATTTTAACCGTTGTTCCACCTTTCAATCTAAGTATATTTATTTTATGGAAGTTAAAAGGGTTTAAATCTAGAAATTAGTACACACATCTAAAATGGTGAGAAGTCGCCAAAACTAATGCATGTGTTTCTTTCATTAGGGCTTTGGCGACTTGTTGGCAATGTATTGCAGCGGTCAAATAATTGCTTTGGAGATTTGGCGGCGTTTTAAGAGTGTTTACAAACTTTTAGATATCAACCGTTTAAACTTATGATAGGTATAATGATTAAGAGACGGAGCAAATGATGAAACATTACATTTTGGCAACATTTTCCTTGCTTCTTCGTTCAGATTAGCTAAATTTGAATCCATCTTTCTGTGATTGTGTTCATATAATATTTTTGAATGAAGAACTTCAATTTCTTACTTAAAAAAACATATAATGTCATATTAATAAATTAATTGTTATACTATCATGTGAATTATTATAATAATAAATATAACTTCAATATTTATAAAAATTGATTTTATTTTTGTTGAATGTTGGTTCTTCTTTAATAGTAATTTTTATTTTAACAAGCATTTATTTTTTGCACTAAAACAATTGTGAAAGTTTCATGTGCTTTCACATTTAGTTTCAATATAATATCAATTATTAAAAATCATTACCCAGATAGCACGTAAGTTTGCAGCAAGTTTGATTTTGACTTGTCATGGCAAAATTTGACGCGTCAAACTTGAATCGAACTTGTAGCAAGTTCGATGTGACAAATAGCGCCACCTATTTGCAAATCAAACTTGCTGCAATTTATGCAAAACAAGCTTCCTGCAAAGATAGCACAATAAAGATAATTATCTTTGTCTCTGTTTTAAAAAACATCCGATTTTTAATGGCATCTCCTAGACCGTAATTCTTTTTTATTAATTCAATAAATCAATGATAATTTGTGAGAAAAATAACTTTTTTATAAAAAAATTTTTTGAAACATTTTCCATCTTTTTACTAAATATATTACTCTCACTTTAAAGAAAACTATATCGCCTTTTTCTTAATGTTGAAATTTTAACGTTTATAAACAAAATTAAATCTAAAAAACAGTCAGTGTTTGTTGAGCAATATAACTAGACATTTTGTCCCATTTTAACGTAATTACTTTTGAACTCTAGTTTCATAATTTATTCTACTAGCAAAACGTTGTTATTAGCGAAAATCGTTCTCTCTTTGACTTCAAATCATATTCTCAACTCAAAATTTAATGAAATCGAGAAAAAAGTTTAAAATAAATCGTATACGAATCGAAGCGACCGATGTATTAGCGAAATCTATCTTTTCCTGTCGTAGCCGAACTGGTCTAGTGGTATCGGCCTCTGTCTGCTAATCGGTAGGTCGCGAGTTCTATCCCGGGTTGTGATCGCACTCTGTTTTTGCTATTATTTGCAATGAGTTTGCACGACAAGCTTGTGGCAAACTTGCCGCAAGTTCGTTTCATGGTGACTTCAAAGCTTTCGTTAACTTGCTGCACGCTTGCTGCAAGCTTGCACTCTTGTCATGACAAATTTGTGGTGAACTTGCACTCTTGTCATGACAAATTTGTGGCAAGCTTGCTGCAAACTAAAATTGCTATCTGGGTAATGTTGCAGTACTACATTGCGCAGATTTAGCAGTTGTAAACAATATTGGCATCTTTGGCCAAATATTCTTAGTTCTATCTCTTGAATCTTTGAGTAATATTTTTTATGCGGTTTCAAACATATTGGTAAGTATAACGATTTAAAGTTGAGATAAATTATGAATTCTCACGATTTATCATGCTTCTTAGTTTCGTTTGGATATATTTGAAGTCATATTTCTTTGCTTGCTTCTGCCAGAATTTTAGTGATATTTTTATCGCCAATTAAAAAAGGATTAAACGATCTCCGTTCGTTAACGGAATTACTAATATAATAGCCCAGATCTGTTTCTCGATAACGCTCTGACTTCGCCAACATTGAAACTCGCGCCATAGAACTACGAGACGTTAAACAGCATTATTTCCTTGTTAGAGAACCTAAATTTCAATAATTTTAAATTATAAAACTAATTGTCGTTCTAATTTCGAATTTAATATCTCTAAAATATTGAAATAAAAGTTTCTATCGATTGGTATAAAATTTATCTCGGTATCCTCAATAGTTCCCGACAAATTTTAAATTATATTAATTAAATTATTATAATTAAATAATATTTCAAATTAATTTCCGTTTTTTAATAGAAATTTTTAAATTACGTCAGTGGTATATCATGCGTGTGATAAAGTTTGGACGCAACAATGTACCTGATTATTTATTGGAATCTTGATGATATAATTTGATAATATTTTTTGGCAATGTTTGACATACAGAAATGTGCTTTGTTTTGATTAGAATTTCGAAAAAAAATTCATTTGAAATTTTAACATTTGATTTACGTTTGACAAGCTGAGAATTTCAGGGTTTTTAATTATAATAAAATTGTTAAACAACCAAAAGTACTTCACACGGAATGTTGTTTACCAAGAGGTTTTTTGAATAGATTTATATGTAAATAATATGCAAATAAAAAAATATGTCCTGTCATAAAACATATGTTTATTTTATTTGTTTTCAATCAATGTTAAACATTTCTCTCGCTTATATATCTATTTAAACACGTCAAATTTGAAGGCAAATCTCTCGAATGAAGAGGCAATTTGTACCCGCCATACCATGACGGGTAATTTTCTAGTGAAATAATAAAACTTACAAACTGTCTAAGGAATGCAGCGTGCCGTTGCTGTTCGAAGTGACTCAAATCCGCATCCCGATTTTTCCTATGAAACTGAATTGCCTTCCGCCTGGAGTTGCGATGGCCCGACATACGTGGACCCTCTTCCAATGTTCACGATTTCATCTTTATCCCCAGGCATACCCCTGAAATCGAAGTCAGAAAAGGTCCCTGTCGATTTGACGTCTATGTGAAGCATTTATCGAACGAAAATATATAAAACTCACAATTTTAATAATTAATTCAGATAACAAACGATATTAATATGACATGATTTGGAACTCAGAAGTGCCTAAAATGATTAGCCTGGAAGAGAAAATGAAGGACAAGAACAAGAATAGGCTAAAAGTTTTATAAAAAAAATTATGTTATATGAAAAGTGAAATAATTTTTCCACTTTGAATCCAGCGTTTTTGAAAGTGACTGTAAAATGTCCGTGGTAAAAAGTCACATTCAATTCACTATTATGATGCATATTGTCAACGTGGCAATGTCAAAAAGGCACTAAATATGGTATGCTGCTTATGGATACAAAAAAAATTACGAAATTTTAAATTAATAGGACTGAAAAATTATATATACATTCCTTTTAATAAAATGAATCAAATTTCAAATTTTTTTCGAAGAGAGTGTTTAAGCCATCATTCGTCACCACTAGAAATCCTCATGTTCCGGAGCTGGTTTCTTGAGGTGAAAAGAGCCGGTAAGGGGTCATTCTGTGGTATAGTGTATGTAACTTCCTTGGTCACCGTATGTCCTGTGATCATAATTGCAACCGTTATAGACAGGTGGGGGAAAGGTCGTTATCTTGTTGTAAGGTGAATTTCCTCGCGATTCCGATGCAGGATTGCTACGAACTTTTGGAATGGTTTTGTAAATATTCCCTATGCCCATTGATTCTGCTTGTCCCATGTCCATCCAACCGGTTCGGTTCAAGTAATGGCATTAGGAATGGGCCATGGAGCGGCGTTCTGTCCATTGATGCTGCCATTTTTTCTTCGAAATATCTGATGATTCCTTTTTGTGAAAGCTTCTCGGTGACGGTAGAAGAATTGAACTTCCTTCTGTTGTAGCATGTTTAGCTAGATAAGGGGGTTCTCAACCTTTATAATTTCGCATACTCCTTCAACTGTTTTATTTTCACGTACCCCCTCCTCTCATATCCCCCGTCTATGCAAAGAAGTTTTCATCGGTAATGTAAGGGCTTAGGAGAGGTTAAGAGTCATATGATATGAATTAATATCATTTGTTGGCCTCATTTCAAATTTTATATCTTATTCCATGTTTACTTTCTCGTATACGAATATACAGACAGAAAGTACTGCAATCTTCAAAAAATTTGAACTCGAGATTTTGTTGAATTTTCACGTTTAGACCTCCCTGAATCCAAAAACAAAATTTTGGAATTTTGCCTGTCTGTTTGTGACCACGATAACTCGAAATCAGAGCTAGAGGGATGGAATTCGGTATGCTATCTTTATACATAAGTTGTAGGCTTCTATCAAATTTTAGATAAAATCCATCCATTAGAAGTCTGTCTGTCTCTCTGTCTATGTTCATGTGAATACGATAACTCAAAAACGTAAATTGCCAGATCGATAAAATTTGGTACACTGTTTTATCATCGGGAATGTAGGTCTGTATCAAATTTTGGACCAAATGCGTCAAATTGTTGACTGTCTGTCCTATAATTGTGAACACGATAACTCCTAAACGCAATGACTTAGATTAAGAAAAATTTGTATGAGGTCTTCTAACCCTAATTGTAACTTTGTGCCCAATTTTCGTTTCAATCGGTTGAAAAAAAAGACGTTGAAATTGTCTACTCGTTTTTTTCATCATGGACAAGGCCATTTTGCATAATGACCCGTTTCACTGGCGTTACTATCCGCCTTTCGCCTTTGTCGTTCGCTGAAGCAAACTCTTAGGTACTCGTGGTGATCTTTGCGTTACAGTATATTCACATTTTTTATCCGCACGTGGGGGGGGATAATGATACCTTTTTTTCAGGGATTATGCGATAAAATCTAGGAGAGACCACTCCCGTAGGTTTTCCTGAGACCTAGGATCTCTTCTCTGCTACCCTCTTTCTTCGGGACATATCATGTTTGCAGTGACTACTTTCAAAACTGACCTAAGGTGAATGTCAGTAATCGTGGATATGACAACACTTATTTCCTTTCATAAGTGAAAATCATTGTTCGCAACTATACTGACTTACAAGCTGGGAAATAATTCATATGCCAATTTTCGAGTGTTTTCAAAACTGGATGGTAAATATTTGTAAAATCACGCACTCCAGCTTAACTAAATTTTGCTTTCAAATGTCAATAACATTGATCTCGATTAACTCCATTTGCATATGGTGAGGTTCTGATTCAATATCTATGGAAAAAATCGAAGAAAGCAGAGAAAAGTTTTCCTCCAAGGATTTAAAATCTTCAAACTTTGTTACAAGTTCATTTCTAAGGATTAGCATTTTTTCGCGTATTTTTGATACGATGCAGTTTCTCTTATACTTGTGAGCGAACGCTGTGGCTTCGCCGTTAATAATATTTACTATTTATAATTATGAATTTTAAAGTGAAGCTACCAAATTTTTATTAAAAAATTTTATCATACTTTCACGTGTCCTGCGCATCAAAAATATTCGTTGCGGGCCGAGAGTTTGTCACCCTTGTCATAAACGGTAGGTTGAGTGACATCATCACTAAGCACTCCCATCCACCCCCCGAAAAAAATGCTCTAGCAATTTTCTTCTTAATTTTAGAAATGAAGCAAGTAATTACAAATGCGAAAGGAAATTAAACGAACACTCAATTTATTAAAGAAAAAACAACTAAAATATACATAATGAAAGGAAGAACTAACACTCTCGCACACGCACATTTGAAAATAAAGTATATATATATATATATATATATATATATATATAAAAGAGGCAAAACATAATAGAAAAACAATAAAATAAATAACAAACATTCATATCAAATTCGAAAGGATATGAAAAAAACGAATTGAAAATAAATCCGAGTAAAGACAAAAATGCGAATAGTAATAGATGGAAAAATATATAAATATATCACATACACAATGAATGCGCTAAAAGCTGCAAGTTCAAAAGCGCTGTGGTAGATAGAGTATAAATCGAAAAATGAAAGAGTATAAAATGTGAAATGAAA
>BGPR01019304.1:0-29509 GCA_013235015.1 Araneus ventricosus
TGAAGAATTCAACCATCTGGAAGTTGAAAAACAACTTGTAAACGAAGCTGGACGAATTCAACTGAAGCAGAAGGATTTGAATCTAGATTATACAGAGAATGCATACACCGTCGGATCATTTCGTCTGCAGGAAACTCGCAAGAAATCTTCTGAACGCAGTGTAGCAGTGTTGGACCCTTCAAGAAACCCTGGTCAATATAGGAAAATCCATTACCCTAAAGGAATGGGGCCGTCATGTGAATTTTGTTCCCGCAAAGGACACGATGCATCTAAATGTTATAAGAAGCAGAATAAAGAGAAGAAACAAGCTTTCGTATCGGAAACTTCGTTCTGTGGGAGTAATCAAGCCTTTGGAGTATCGACGGACTGCAATCATTTCCTGATAGACACCGCAGCGACTTCCCATTTCTGTTATGAACGTGATTGGTTTAAAAACTTTAAGGAACTTAAAACGACAAAAACCCTCCTGGCTGATAAGAAGTCAACCTGTGAAGTTGAAGGAATTGGTGACATTGACTTCATCGTTCAAGACATTAAAGGTAATGTTAAAATTACTTTAAAAAATGTATTTTATACTCCAAACATGAGGAGGAATTTAATTAGTGGAGCCAGAATGGATATAGCAGGACTTAAAATAATTTGGTCAAACAATGTAATGCGTATATGTCATTCTAATAATGAATATTTCTTTTCAGCTTTTCGGCGAGATATGTTTTATATAGTATCTGGTTATCCTTTATTAGATAGTGTAATGTATACTAGTGTAGATTTAAATTTAATCCATAAGAGATTATGCCATATCAATATTCCTATTATTAAGGATATGTGTAAAAATAAATCGGTTAAAGGATTGGAGAAAGTAAATATTAAAATTGATAATGAATCTTGTATAGCTTGTAATGTAGGTAAAGCAACAAGAACGTCTCTGAAAAAGAATTATGTGTACAAACGAGTAACAAAGTCTGTTTTGGACAAAGTCCACATGGATTTATGGGGACCTGCACCTGTTAATTCTTTGGGAGGAAGTAAATATTTCTTGTCTATAATTGATGATTTTTCTAGAAAAATAGATGTATTTGCTCTTAAAAGTAAAAGTGAAGTATTTTCAATTTTTAAAGAGTACTTATCTAGGGTACAACGTGAATTAGGAAGGAAACTTAAAAGTGTCAGGACCGATAACGGATTGGAGTTTTGTCACAAAGATTTTGAGACATTTTTAAGAAATTTGGGTATTAAAATTGAGAGAACATCTTTCTATACACCGGAATTAAATGGTATAGCTGAAAGATTCAATAGGTCAAGTATGGAAGTGGTCAGAACTATGCTGCAAGATAGTGGCTTACAACCAAGGTTTTGGGCGGAAGCACTTCATGCCTATGTTCATACTAAAAATCGGTGTAGTCATAAATTAACAGAGGGTTGGTTGGTTGGTTTGGGATTTATTGGCGCAAGAGCCAAATTTGGCCATGCTGCGCCAAAAATTAACAGAGGGAAAAACGCCGATGGAAATATGGTCGGGACATAAACCCTCCATTAGACATTGTCGTACATTTGGTTCACTAGCATACGTGTATGTACCAACAGTTAATAGAAATAAATTACAACCCAAAGCTAAAATTGGAATATTGGTAGGTTACTCTGTGAATAGAAGAGGATATAGGGTATGGTTACCTAAAGAAAGGAAAGTCGTAGAAAGTATTCACGTTAAAATTGATGAAACTAAGAATGGCGTGAAAACTTTGTTTGGTAAAGTTAAACATTATGATTATGCTATATATCAATTGGATCAAAATTTAAATAACGATAGTGATTGCAGGGCACAGGATGAAAAATTTAGTTCACCGGAAAAACCCTCATCATTAGATATTTCAACTTGGATAAGATTAGAAAAACCTAGGAAAAAAAGTAAAAGGATAGATGTTTACTATTATCCTCCTAGTAAAGAACGACTTAGATCCATAAATGATGTTAAAATTTATTGTCAGAGAAACAAATTAGAATTTGACCCTAATCAGTTTAACTTTAAACCAACAAAAACAAATACACGTTTTGAAGAAAAATCGGAATGTCATAATGAAACTAGTTCAGATTCCGTAGATGAAGCAAGCTTTGTAAATGATATTTTTCAACACGAGATATACATGACTGAAATCCCCAAAACATTTAAAGAAACTCAAATTTCTCCTGACAAAGAGAAATAGGACAAAGCTATGTCGGAAGAAATTAAATTAATGCAGAATAGAAAGGTTTGGGATCTTGTTGAACCAAAATCGAATATGAAAATTTTAGGTTGTAGATGGGTATACAATATTAAATATGATGAGAAAAATAATGTAAAGAAATATAAATCGAGATTGGTAGCACAAGGGTTTAAGCAAAGACCGGGTGTTGATTTTACTGATGTATTTGCACCACTTGTGATTTTTGATATAATTAAATTTCTATTTGTTTTGTTAGTATGTATTTTAGGATGGAATCATTGTCAAATAGATGTAAAAGGAGCATATTTGTATGGAAACCTAGATATTCCCATTTACATGCAGCAACCTGAAGGATTTGCTGTAAAAGGATGCGAGCATTATGTTTGCAGATTGCATATAAATGAAATTTTATATGGACTTGGATTTCATCAGAATGAGTTGTGTAATGGTCTATATACTAAAAGTAATTGTATTTTATTGGTATATGTAGATGACATTGTCGTTTTCAGCAAATCGCAAAGTGATCTTGAAAATTCAATTCTTAAAATAAAAATTAAATTGGAAATAACAGAGTTGGGACCAGTTAGATACCTACTTGGTGTAAAATTTGAGCGAATCGGGAATTCTGTGTATTTGCATCAGAATACATATATAAATAAACTTAAGACTAGATTCAAAAATTTACCAAGAAGGCGAATTACGTTACCGTTGAAAGTAGGTTGTATTCTACCTGATAGAGTAAAAGAAAATGAGATAATAGAAACGGAACTTATGAGACAGATTCCGTATAAAACGCTAATTGGATGCCTATCTTTTATTGCGAATAGGTCCAGGCCAGATATTGCATTTGCTGTAAACACAATGTCACAATTTTGTAATGGATATACGTATCATCATTGGACTATTGTTGTTGATATATTAAATTATGTGTTTAATACAATGTATTATAAAATAAATCTTTCTGATACTCATAATACTAGGTTAACTATGCATTCAGATTCTAGCTGGGGATGTAAGCTAAATGATAGACATTCTACCAGTGGATATATTATGTTATTTGGAAATGTACCAATAACTTGGAAGTCTCAGAAGCAAAAATGTATTGCTTTAAGCTCAATGGAAGCTGAATTTATAGCACTAACAGAAAGTGTAAAATGTATTATTTGGTATTCTAAAATTTTAAAAGAACTTAACTTAATTGATTTCAGAATGCCGGAATTGTACTGTGACAGCCAATCAGCTATTCATTTTTCGAAAAATAATATTGAGAATAGTAAAACTAAACATATTGACGTAAAATATAAATTTGTTCGAAAATTATCATATGATAAAGAATTTGAACTAAATTATATAAATTCTAAGAAAAATTTGGCCGATTTCTTAACAAAACCTCTTGTAAAAGAAAAATTTCTTTCGGTAATAAAGGTTATATTTCAAAAATATTCAGTGACTGATGGGGCCGAATGTTGGAATTCAAATGAACTGGTTCAGTCACTGAATGAAAGCATCTCATTGGTTAATTTTCATGACGTAGCCGAAGTTACGGCACTAGTCTAAGTTGATTGGTTGTTACAATCTATATATTTGTGTTTTTAATCTATTCAGTCAGTCAGTGAGTAGAAGTGGCTGTAGTCAGTCGAATGGATGGCTGTCATTGAGTGTATGGGCTGCAAGACAGCAGCATGTCTTTATTTTTTACAGCAAACTGGATTAAAGCTCTTTTGTATTTTAAACTGCCTGGTATCTGCGTTACTCTGCAAATTACACTCACGACATGCCAACAATCTCGAAAACTATTAACATTACAGACTTGGTTCTTGGGTATATGGATGACCCATGGGATCATCGAAGCACCCCTATATTTTAGCCATATCTTTGCGCATGCGCAGTACGTTTTTCATTATATCTCGAAAACTATTAACGTTACAGACTTGGTTCTTGGGTATAAGGATGGCCCATGGGGCCATCGAAGCACCCCATATTTTAGCCATATCTTTGCGCATGCGCAGTACGTTTTTCATTATATCTCAAAGGTCTCTGCGTCACATAACTTACTTTTTCAGGAAAGTAACAATTTTTCATTTATGATCAGGTGAAGAGAAACTGAAATAAACCTGAAATTTGCCACATGTCTCCGTCATAATCTCATCAAGATGTTTAAAATCGATTGCAAAATTTCACACACAGAAGACTAAAAAGCAGAAAATAATTATTTAAAAAAATAAAAATTTTAATAGACCACGTTTTTAAAACGGACAAAAAAGTATAAAATAATTTTTTCTATCCCCATACAGATTTAAAACGAAAAACGTGGGGCGCATACAATATTTAATAGTAAGGAGTGTAAGGAGTAGCTGTCGTTGAGAAAACTCACACAACATTTCATATCATTTCCATTGCAATAAAATTGTTAGTGACTGAAATAAACGATTTACGCATCAATTATCTATTACATGCGCCCCACGTTTTTCGTTTTGAATCTGTATGGGGTTATAAATCTGTATGGGGATAGAAGAAATTATTTTATACTTTTTAGTCCGTTTTAAAAACGTGGTCTATTAAAATTTTTATTTTTTAAAATAATTTTTTATATATGGTAACTGTGACAACAAAAACATTTAATCTGCGCCTTGTCCCACATTTGCATGCATGAATTTCAGAACCTCTTTTTCGAAAGGATCGGATTTTCTCCTTTTGGGCTACATGGAATACATTTTTCTGAAGTTATTGACGTAAAACTGAGTTAAAACGCCGAAAATTGGCTAATTTTTGTTATTAAATTATATATCTTAGAAAGTAATTTTTTGAAAGTACAATTAAGAAAAAAGTACAACTAATCTAGAAATGGACCCCAGAATAGCATGTACAAATTTCATGTCGAAACTATTTGCAGTTTAGGAGGAGTTATTGTGACAGATAGACAGTTAATACTTCTTTTTTCCCCTCCTTTTGACCTCTTCCTACGGTATTAACTGGACTAAGAAATCTTGAAGGCTTAACACATACTCATTAGAATGATTTAATATTTGTGAAAATTAAACAAAGTATTTGGGACAGTTATTAATTTCTCATACAGTTCCTTTAATTGATAAAGGAATATTGTTCATTACTCTAATGAAAGCAAATTGGACTGTTGATAAAAAATAATTTATTCGCAACACGGTCACACTCGAGGACACGAACTGCGTCTCTTCTCATACACACACTTCTGCTCCACAATTACACAATTTGGTAATAGAAGGGATGAGCGTGCATCACAGGTGGCGCCACTAAAACATGCCCGAACATATCGAAGGGCCTTGCAATGTTTACGAACATTAAAGATAATTTTTTCAAATTTTGCACAAAAAATTCTAGAATATACATTAAAGCAATATTAATAGATTTAGTTATATATTTATAAACAAATATATAAAGAGAAATTACACATATAAACACAGAAATGTAGATCCAAACATTTGGGCACGAATAAATGACTTTATGATGCATTCAGAGGTATTATAGTGTTGCAAAAAGGTCTCTCTGTGGTGTATGGTGTAAACAGTCCAACACGCAGGATAATGGAGAATGAAGGTTTATTTACAAATATGCAGGAAAACACGTAGCACAGGTACAGGAAACAATAGTCCTTGCACAGTTTACCAATGTAAATAGACAACAATTCATAGATAATGACAGTTCAGCACTTTGATTTCTAACAACACGAACAGTCAGCAAATAACTAGTAACGACAATAACAGCTCAGCTCACCAGCTGATTAGCTCACACAGCGGATAGAACTCCGAAGACGATCACGCTTCAAAGCGAAGTAACCAGTCGATCAAAGACGCTACCGTGATCCAAACGCGGTCTTATATACTCTCCCCGATAGGCACATAGAATTTTCAGTAAAAACCTGAATCTGGGCCCCTAATAGAAATATCGAGAAAAGGGTTGCATTTTCGGGAATCATCTATTTGTCGGCAAGGTCGCCAAATTTGTCGCCAAGGTCATGCGTGCCATAAGAGTCGCTGAGGTCACTCCATGCTTCACCTTGTAAAACTCTCTTCTCAACCATAAGACTTGCATTGCTGGGAAGAGACTTTCCATGACTGTAACACTGCTCCCCTCTTCAAAGAATGACGTCTCATTACACCGAACTGTGATCAGTAGCCCGGTAGGGGGTTAGCCGATTTATGTGAATTACTTTTGGGTTGGCGTTAGGTGACCTCTGAACTCTGTAGATGACATCGTTCAGTTTCTTGACGATAGTATAAGGTCCTTCCCAGTTCTGCTGTAATTTCGGACTCAGACCTCTCCGTCGCTTCGGGTTATACATCCAGACTTGGTCTCCCTCCTTAAAATGATGGCCGGTTGCTCCGGAATCGTAGCGAGTCTTCATTCGGTCACTGGCCAATTTAATTTGCTCTCTGGCAAACACATTTACGCTTTCCAAACGTGCCTCTAAACTATTCAGGTATTCATTCGGCGAGGAAGGCGTATCACTCGGTCGTCCAAATAGGATATCACATGGCAATCGCAGTGTTCGACCAAAAAGCATATCTGCTGGAGTGCATCCGGTCGCTTCGTGGTCTGCGCTCCTATAGGCCAAGAGAAAGAGTGGTAAATGTGTATCCCAGTCAGTCTGATTCTTCGATACAAATACAGATAGATGGTATAAAATCGTTCAGTTAAACCTCTCGACCATGTCATCGGACTCAGGATGTAACGCCGTCGTTCGAGTCTTCAGAATTCATAAAAGTTTGCAGAGCTCAGTAAAGAGAGCGGAATTAAAATTTGTACCTTGATCCGAATGTAATATCATAGGTACGCAATACCGCGAAATCCATGCTCGAACAAGTTCTTCAGCCACAGTCGAGGCTTCCTGATCTGGAATGGGGATTGCCTCTGGCCATTTGGTAAAATAGTCCATCAATACCAGTACATACCGAATGCCCTTTGTCGTTACAGGAAGATGTCCTAAAATATCCAAAGCCATTCTTTCGAAAGGTGCGCCCACATTATAGCGCTGTAAACAGCCCTTAGTTCTTGTTTTGGGTCCTTTTCGGGCTCCGCAAGCGTGGCATTATCTCCACCATTTTTCGACATCGGCGCGAAGTCTATCCCAATAGAATCGCTCTCGGGTTTTGCTCAAAGTTTTCATAACTCCAAAATGGCCTCCACTTGCGCTGTCATGAGTCTCTCGCAGAACTTCTTGAATCCTGCTTTTCGGGAGAATTAGTTGCCAGCGGCAAGAGCTTCCATCGTCACTCTCCCACTTACGATATAAAACACCATCCTTAAGGTGTAAGGAGTCCCCAAGAGCCCAATATCGTTTTGTTGCAGGGCTTTCCAGAGCGATTTCTTGCCAAGATGGGCGATCTTCCGAATTTAGTTTCTTCTCCAGAACTGGCGTAATAGCAGGATGTTCTAGCTGTGCCTTTTGGACCTCACTTGAAGACCAGGCATCCTCAGTTGTTAAAACTTTCACGGAAATGTCCGTTTCCATTCCGAACTTTTTCTCTGCATTCGTGCAACGCTTGCAACTCTCTTTACAGGGTCTTCGAGAGAGCGCATCTGCATTTCCGTGAGAGGTTCCCTTGCAATGCTGGATTTCGAAGTCATATTCTTTCAGTCTTTGGATCCAGCGAGCTATCTGGCCTTCAGGTTCCCTAAAATTCAAAAGCCATCTAAGGGATGCATGATCAGTCCGGAGAAGAAATTTACGTCCATAGAGGTAGTGATGGAAATGCTCTATAGATTTCACGATGGCTAGTAATTCTTTACGCGTGACACAATAATTTCTTTCTGACTTACCCAAGCTCTTTCTGAAGTAAGCGATGACACACTCTTCGTTTCCAATCTTCTGAGAGAGCACGGCTCCTATTCCCTCATTACTAGCATCCGTATCCAAGATATATTCCTTGGCAGTCTGGGGATAGGTCAAGACAGGGGACGTTATCAAAGCCTGTTTCAGACTATTGAAAGATTTCTCGCACTCTTCGGTTCAATTAAAGTTTGATCTAGCTTCAGTTAGTTTATGCTATTATTAGTTAGTTATGCTATTGCAGAGAAATTCCTTACAAAACGACGGTAATAGGTGCAAAGTCCAAGGAAACTTCGGAGATCGTGTACTGTCTCTGGACCAGGCCAATCAACTACTGCCTTAGTCTTTTCTGGGTCGGTTTTAACTCCATCTGCTGAAATTAAGTGTCCAAGATAAGAAACTTCCTTTCGGAAGAATCTGCATTTCTTCGGACTTAGCTTGCGGTTAGCTTTCTGCAGTCTCTGGAATACTTTACGAATATTATTAAGATGTTCTTGAAATGTTCGTCCTACTATAATAATGTCATCAAGATAAACTAAGCAGGCTTCAGACGTAAGTCCACGCAATACTGTCTCCATTAATCGTTCGAATGTGGCAGGGGCGTTACAAAGTCCGAAAGGCATTACCTTAAATTGCCAGAGTCCTTGTCCGGTGGTGAAGGCTGTCTTTTCTTTATCTTCAGGTTGGATCTCGACTTGCCAGTATCCAATTTCAAGTCTAATGTCGAGAACCATTGGCTTCCGTTCAAAGCATCCAGGGTGTCGTCTATCCGTGGTAGAGGATAACTATCCTTTATCGTAATCTCGTTTAACTTCCTGTAGTCAACACAGAAACGTGTTGACCCATCTTTCTTCTTAACAAGCACAATAGGCGAAGCCCAAGGTCCTGACGATTCTTCTATTATTCCGTTATCCACCATCTCTTTAACTAAGCGCTCCGCTTCCTCTTTCTTTGCAAGAGGCAAACGTCTTGGATATTGCTTGATTGGTGGATGATTACCTGTATTAATTCTGTGCTGAGTCATATTGCAGCGGCCGACATCAGAGTCACTAGTAGAAAACAAGTTCTGAAATTCTTGTAGTAATTCCTTCACTGCTGTTCGTTGTTCTTCATTAAGCCCTTCAAGATTCTCCAAGATTGACGGGAGACGTAGTGATTCGGAAAATCCTTGAGGACGAGCAACGATATCCACCACTGGCTCACACGTCGCAATAACAGCTCCTTTGTCGATGGTTTTGGGTTTATGGTCCAAATTCAGAACTCGAACCGGGATGGCTTCTTTTTTTAAATCAACGAGTGTGGCCGCCACAAGGACACCTTTCTGGGAAACTTGGCTAGGAAAGTCCGTTACGGCGTATCTGAATTTCCCAGAAGCTTCTGGGACTCCCTGGATAAGACATTCCGATCTTGCTGGTATAATAGTCTTCTCTTTAGCCAATACAGAGCATAACTTCGAATCCTCTGCACTGGCTGAGAACAAAGGAATTTCCTCTCCTCCTGTCCGAATCTCGTTCTTCTCCAGGTCCACCATGAAGTTAAATTTTTGTAGAAAATCCAGGCCTAGAATACAGGGATCAGTGATGTCAGCTACGTAGATTTTGTGTTGGAATTTTCTGGATCCGCATTCAATTGCTGCATCCAGCTTCCCGTGTATCTCCGCCTTTTCACCTGTAGCGGTCTTTAAAGAAATGTTAGGAGCCGTGTAAATAAAATTCCCCTTCAATTTCTGGGCCAAGTCTGTCCTTACGAGAGTGACATTGGCGCCGGTGTCCACTAACATCAAACAAGGGATACCGCAAATAGATCCTTCCAAGTAGAGTCCGTTTCTTCCTCCGCAAAGTGCGGAAACTTTTAGTCCTTCTTCAGGGGCTTTATTGAGAAAAGGCAGCCTTCGCCCCGTAAGACGGCCATACATTAGTTTTCCTGGTTAGGAGAAATTGTCTGGCACTCCCTCTGTACGTGCCCCTTTTTGTTACACTTCCAGCAAGTCACGTTTGGATTTCGTCGAGGAGTGTTCTTCCCAGCAACATGACTGTTTAATAATTTTTCCAAAGTTTTCAATAAACAGTCGAATTTTTCATCTTTTTCTTTCCCAGTACCATCCTCTACCTCTATCGATCTTACATTTCGGGATGTTTTGAAAACGGTTTTCGCAGCCTCATACTTAATGCTATATGCCAAGGCTGATTTCAAGTCTTTGGCATCCATCAACCTTGTTGCGTGATGAGTATCTTCATCTCTGATAGCGTCGACAAAGTACTGGGCTGCTAGGCTGTCTCGGACATCCTGAGGGCACTCGGCGTAGGCCAGGCTCATTAGTCGCTCCACATCGGCGGCTAATACCTGAAGGCTTTCTCCTGGCTTCTGCCGTCTCGTCTTCAATTCAGTCCTATAAAACTGGGTAAGGTGACTGTCTCCGAATCGGGCTTCTAGAGCGTTCTCGATGGTCATAAGGTCCGTCAACTTATCGGAAGGTATTCCCTGAAGAACTTCCGCCGCTGATCCTCGGAGAGAGGCCACAAGTTGACTGACTTTCACAGGACCCGTCTATCCGTTCGTAGAGCTCACAACGTCAAACTGAGTTTTGAAAACAGTCCAAGACGTTTGTCCGTCGAAAGTCAGGGATTTGACCGTTGGTCTGGAATAAATGAGGACTGGATTTTCCGGGAAATTGATTGGTCTGTCCCAAGTTCACTGAGCCTCTTCTCTAGGTCGCCGATCTTCACTTGAACTTTTTCTTTGACTTCCCCGATCTTTCTTTCAACCTCGCCCTTTACCTCTCCAATCTCTCTTTTCACGCTTTGGACATCTTCTATTTTCTCTATGCAACTGTTGACATGATCTTTAATTTCTCCGACTTTATTTTCGACGTGTGATTGGATCTGATTCTTCATTTCTTCTTGTCCTTTTCTCATTTCTTCCTTCATTTCTTCTTGTCCCTTCTCCATAGATTTCTTCATCTCGGCTAAGAGAGAAAGTAGATCACCGTTGTCAGCCATCTTCGTCTGGTATCTCGTATTCGCCATATACATTATCCCGCTTCTGGCACCAGTGTTGCAAAAAGGTCTCTCTGTGGTGTATGGTGTAAACAGTCCAACACGCAGGATAATGGAGAATGAAGGTTTATTTACAAATATGCAGGAAAACACGTAGCACAGGTACAGGAAACAATAGTCCTTGCACAGTTTACCAATGTAAATAGACAACAATTCGCAGATAATGACAGTTCAGCACTTTGATTTCTAACAACACGAACAGTCAGCAAATAACTAGTAACGAGAATAACAGCTCAGCTCACCAGCTGATTAGCTCACACAGCGGACAGAACTCCGAAGACGTTCACGCTTCAAAGCGAAGTACCAGTCGATCAAAGACGCTACCGTGATCCAAACGCGGTCTTATATACTCTCCCCGATAGGCCGTGACGTCACATAGAATTTTCAGGAAAAACCTGGATCTCGGCCCCTAATAGAAACATCGAGAATAGGGTTGCATTTTCGGGAATCATCTATTTATCGCCAAGTCGCCAAAAAGGTCGCCAAGGTCATGCGTGCCATAAGAGTCGCTGAGGTCACTCCATGCTTCACCTTGTAAAACTCTCTTTCCAACCATAAGACTTGCATTGCTGGGAAGCGACTTTCCATGACTGTAACAATACATATTTTTTTAATAGGCCTATAAAACTCGTACGATTTTGTTTAAGTTTCTACTGTTCTTACTTTATTGTCAGAACCTGGATACACTTCAACAATCCAGCATAACATCCAATTACAAACTGGTAAAAGGTCCTATTTATAAAGTACCATAATGCCAATAGATATATTATCCTTCTCGTCATTTGGATCTTTGTTGGAGAGTAATTCAGCAATCGGTCCATTTCTTCCAAATAACCTGAACTACTTTTGTTGTTCTCTGCCAAGGACTCAATCGATTCTGATTTACATTAATTACTATAGGTTCAGGAAAAGTATTAATTGATCTTCCTATCAAAAAATGACAAGGAGTTAAAACCTCATAATTGTTAGCATCATTTGAAATTTATGTGAGGGGTCTTGAATTCAAAATACCCTCAACTTCTATTATTACTGTCTCAAACCCTTCATATGTAAGACGTAATTTTCCTATTGTTCTTTTAAGATGATATTTTACTGATTTGACACCGGCCTCTCAGAGGCCCTGAAAGGGAGGAGACTTAGAAGGAATGAATTTCCAATCCATGCCTTCATCAGTGAAATACGAAGCTAGATTCTCATCAGGAAAATTAACTGTATTATAACGCTTTTTTAACTGAGAATTCTTTCCAATGGAGTTAGTTTTATTATCTGTAAAATGTTTTGAACACTTTCCAGGTCTGGCCGTAAATATCTTAAGAGTGACAATCAGTGCATCTGAAGTTAAATCAGATAAAAGTTCAAGATGAATGGCACGAGTCACAAAACATATTGATACGCAAATATACACTTTGTTTAGTTCTCCTTTTCTCTGATTTTTATATGTCACAAAAAATGAACCTTACAAATCTAAACCCGTCACACTAAAGGGCGATGATATATTTACTCTATCATAAGGTAAATTACCCATAATCTGTAATGATAAAATAGTCTCACTTTTCAAACAAACAACACAAAAGTGTGAAGTTTTTCTCCCTAAATCTCTGCCATCTAAAGGCCTAAATTTTAGTCGCACAGCCTTTAATAACCCCTTTGGGCCAATATGAAGCAATCGTTTGCATAAACCATAAAAATAAATTTCTCTTAATTTTGAATTCTTAGGAAAGATGGTTGGTTGCTTTAGAGAACACGGAACGGACGCTTTTTCAAGTTGTCCACCCACTCTAATGTCACCTTAGCTATCTAGAAATGCATTTAAACCTTTTTAATTACCTACGTTGACCATTTTGTTTATCAACCACTTTTTTTCATCTTGTTCCTGCAATTAAAAATGAACCTGCAAATATAAGTAAGCACATGTATTATTTTAAAATAGTTGTTACTAATGCCCATGAGTTCGTCGAAATAGTTCGAGTTCTCGGAATTCACCAAAGTTGTCTCTAAAGAGTTATTTGAAACTTTGAATTCACAGTCACAGTCATTTTGATGAGTTATCAACTCAGTTACACTGTCTGTGTAATTATTTTATATAAGAATCTTAGCCCTCACCACCAGAGACTATTCTCACGTAACTCCTCAGGAAATAATCCTCTTGAAATGATATTCGCTGGATTTTTAGCCAAAGAAATGTGATGCCAATGGTCACAGGAACTTAGTTGTTGTATCTTGGACACTCTGTTCGCAACAAAGGTTTTCAAGTCTCTTGATTATGTTTGGATCAAAGAAATAAGAATGGTAGAATCTGTCCAGAAGTGAATCTCTGCTTTCTCTATTTCCAAAGCTTGTTCTACTTTTTTCGTCAGTTCAGTCACAAAAACTGCGCAGCACAACTCAAGTCTTGGAATTGAGATTTGCTTTAGGTGTCCAACTCGGGATTTACTCGTCATTAAGCTCCCCTTAATTTCTCCAAGGGTTGTGGTTGAACTGATGTATATTGCTGCACCTTAAGATTTCTCCGGTGCGTCGCAGAAGCCATGTAACTCAAATACACTTGCATTTGGTATCATTATGCATCTCTCAATTCGTATGTAATTCACAACTGGTAAGGATTCGATAAACTTTGACATTCTTTGGCTTCTTTAGAAGGAAATCTTTCTTCTTATATTATCTTCTGTAGCCACAATCGTTGCAAAAGATCTTGTCCCAAGTCATTATTGGTCCCAGAAGATCCAAAGGATCAAAGATTCTGGCAATTGTAAACTCTTTGTGAAATGCTCAATAATCTTTTGTTCGGCACTAAATAGGAAACAGTTACTTCTGGAATACCAAATTATTCCCAAGGCTTTGGTCTAATCTGATTCTGGAAAATTAAAAATTTCTTCAAGGCTTGAAGTGAGCTCTGGATTGGTTCCACACAACTTATGCAGTTTCATCCTCGCAGCTGTGAAAAGTTCAATTGATTGCTGTTGCAATTCTATTATATCTTCTTTGGTTTCTGCTCTTTAAAGTATATGATACACATAGCAAAAATTCCTCAGAAAGGAAACTGCTAAAGGAAAGTTCTCTTCTTTATCAATAGATAACTGTTTTAAAGTACGAGTTTCCAGATAGGATGCACTCACCATACCGTAGGTGCCAACTGATACGTCTTCACATGCTCCTCTAAACAATTTTTCCAATGTATCCTGTTCATGCTCCTTTGATTTGGATGCATGTTTATCATTCTTTACATTTTTTCTATGTCAGTTATGAAGGCGAAATAACGTTTGCGAAATCTCACCATTATCGGAAAAAGTTCCTCTTTGACCATTCATCCATTGCATTGAATGGAATTCAAGGATTTTCCTTTTGTTGTAGGACTGGAAGCATTAAAAACAGTTCTGAACTTCGTTGTTGCTTTCTCAGGACGGTACACACCACGATGTGGCATGCAATATGCTACCTGAGACTCTTGATCTGACACCTCATTCATGTGACTCAAATCTTCATATTCCTTTAAAACTGCCTTATAGAAGGTCAAATAAACTGGATCTCTTTTTAATCTTTTCCACAAAGAATTAAGTCTCTTAAGAGCTATTTCTTTATATTCTCCAAGACAGGAAGGATCTTCCTTTAAAGGCATTTTTATGGTATATCTCCCAGACTCATCTCTACTGCGATTTTTCTGAAAGTGTCCCTTACAAATTACAGCTTCACTATTTTTATTTAATTCGGTTTCCACTGCCTCGAATTCCCAGAACTTCCTTATAGAATAATGAAGGTCATTAGTGGAGAATACACAGTGTACTCTATTTTCTTTTTCGCATGCAACGCAACCTGAACAACACAAAACCAACAATGTGTTTTGAAAAATAAGACATGAATTTTCCACCCGAAATTGGCCTGGTATCAATAATTCATAGAACACTTCAGCTCCTAACAGCATTTGTATACGTTCAGGAACATTTAAATTCCCATCAGCTAAATTTACAAATATTATGTGCATTTATTACTATTTTGTTGAAGGAATTAAATCTTCCGTGATCTATGGAACAACCAGAAAGTCTAACTTCCTTGTCTAGCTTTATCTTTATTGCAAATACATAAAGAATATCTCTCAAGAACCGTAAATAACGAATTGTTTAATCCCGAAACCACAATGTTATTTTTTTCTTTTTTTCAATCTCAGTCCGTCGGCGAACTCTTTGATTATAAATCATGATGAGCTCCCCGAATACAACAATGCTTTGATAGAAAAAAACATTTCCAGTCTCATCGGTAATGAAACATATGGCCTATACTTAATAAAACACTTCTCTTTTTGTTTATACTAGATGCGGTAAACAAATTATTTTCTTCACTTGGCATAAAATCTTGCACATGGGGTGAAAGGTTAGTTACTACACTAGATGCCACGGATATTTTGACTACAGTGGATTCTGATGGAAAGTGAAGAGTGACGTGGTGTCTCTTTCCATATTCCGAACCAAAATATTTAAATTTACAAGTTTTAGCACCATGAGTAGAAGATGAAATGCAGTTTAAACGAAGTTTGTTTCTTTATGATTTCGATTCTATTATTTACAGTAAGCTTTTTATAACTCGAATACTTGTAAAGGGGATGACTTTCGAGACAAACAATGCATTTAGAGGTTTTTACATCCGTTAAAAATACTTTAGGCATGCATTTATCTGGAGGTTTTTTATGATAAGCATTTGGAAGGGTTTTCAAACTTTCTCCTCGTGAATTGTAGTATAGATATATTTCTTTAGATAACTCGTTTGGACGAAACCATCTGTCTTGAGAGCGAACAGATACGTGTGATTCTACGTCCTTTTTAAGTGTACATTATCGGATACAATGAATTCGTTTAGGGAATTTAAATCTGATACTTTTCTAAGGTTGAAATAATACTGCCAGTTTCTTATTTAGCGAGAAGTAAACTGTCCGAAAGTTTCAATATTCTGGCGAGTAGCTTTTCTAAAATTTTCCAAATAGATTGAGGGGAGGGCTCAAATTCTCTATGTATAATCGATTTAGCTTTTTCATAATTGCTCAACTCATCTTCTTTAATATAAGATATCACATTTGAAGATTTTTAGCCCAATAAAGTTAAAGGGATTTCTGATTTGTGTCGGGAACATTTTTTGACACAAATGCTCTTTCTAACGATGTTAAGAAGAAAGGCCAACCTTCTGGCCGAGTAGGGCATTTCACCTTTAGACCACTTATGCTTTTTATTAAAACATCAATTGACTCTTGAGTTTCGTTTTCCCCCTCAAGCACAGAGAAGAACTAACTATTTCCCTTAGATTTCAATTGCGCTAATTCTGGCTTTGCTTTCATTTGCTCTAACAGAATTTTCTCTAACTCAATTTTAATATCATTTTCAGATTTTTGATTTTCGTTCTCCTAGCACACTTGATAAATGACACTTTTTACTAACTCAGTATAATTTTTAAACACATCACTCTTCTCTATTAGATGCTTCAAGTTAGTAAATTTAGCACGTTTGGTAATGTTAAACCAAGTTCCTCAGCTCCGAGTCTAAGCTTGTCTTTTTACAAATTTGCAAGTATAGACATTTTCAACATGAATTATAAAAAGCCCTAAACACAAAAACAAAACTCACCTCAACGCGCTGAGACTGCTGCTTCAAATCACTGAAATTTTCACAGATAAATTCCATAAGCTTACATTTCCTGCACACAAAGTCCTTAACGTGCAAATCCATAGGTATTGTCCTGTGGGCAACGGTCCAGCTATGTCTAGCTCACTTATTAATTTCTCACTCAGTTCCTTTAACTCATAAAGGAGTATTGTTCATTACTCTAATGAGAGCAAATTAAACTGTTGATAAACGCAATTTATTCTCAACACGGTCACACTCGAGGAGACGTGCTGCCTCTCTCCTCATACATACATTTCTGATTTACAATTTGGTAATAGAAGAGGTGCGCGCGCATTACAGGCAGCGCCACTAACACATGCCCGAACACAAAGCATTGAGGGAAAAATTCATTAACGTCATTGGATCACTGTGCTATGACAACCGGAAACAGGAAGTAAAAAATCTCCTAAAAATAAACGTGGATTGTATAGTAAAAGCAATGTATGGTCAAACATGAAACCGGAAGTAAAAAATCTACTTTGAAGTGAAATGCCCAAAGAAAGCAATTATAAATAAATAATTAATACTTATTAAATTTAACACTGGCAAAAGCACGCAAGCGAAATAGTAAATTGGCTTGAATTTAATTCCATAAGAATAAAAAATATTGATAGAAATTGCGTTAAAAATATATTTTAAACGTTAATAACAATCAGAGAAAATTTACCGCAATGGAATTAATATCATTAAAAAAATAATTTTAAGCTCTTGAAGATGGTGTAAAAATAGTTGTCGTGCGATAAATATTTCAGAAGTTATTGGAGAAAAACTTTTAAACATTTGGATTAACATCGGCTAATTCTCGTTAGTTAATTAAATATTTTAAGAAATAATTCATTCTGAAAGTTCAAAATAGTACAGTTGACCTAGAAATATGCCACAGAATATCGTGTGCAAATTTCATGTCGCTACCATTCACCGTTTAGTAGGAATTCATGTTACAGACAAATGTATTTTCTGTTCGCATTTCTATCTCCATCTATTATCAATTTCTATCTCCAATTCTCTGCCAGGTTGCACCGCTTTTACGGAAACAAGATTCAATTAAATTTATCGCCTGACTGATAATTGAGTGTTCAGAATGTTTAAATAGACCATTTATTAAGTGTTAAAAAAAGTTATTAAATGTTAAAATAGGACATTTATTAAATGCTAAATTAGGACATTTATTAAATGTTAAAATAAAACATTATTTAATTTTAAAATAAGACATTCATTAAATGATAAGATAGGACATTTAATAAATGTCAAAATAGAATATTTATTAAATGATAAAATAGAACATTTATAAATCGAAAATTGTGCAAAATTTCAGAACTTTAGCACATCAAGAAAGTAGTGAAATATGGTTTATAAGATTCCATTTTCACCAAAATGAATTAAGGCAAGTTAAGTGAAAATGTACAAAAATGATTTAAATATTACAACCGTCTCTGAAATCTAACAATAGGGTCAGCCATAAGATATTCCACAGAGATAGTTTTTCCTTTCTTAGCCACTTCCGTATGCTTCCTGCACAACAGCCATCCAATGTGAGCGAAAATGAATCCGCGCTTGATATTGTGTGGATCTGCATCGGTTTCAGTGAATTTGTGGTGGACTCGGTGATCCCTGCACCATACGTAGATGTCATTCTGAAACATAAGATCAAACGATTAAAATAGCATTCTCGTAAAGAAGACATGCACTCAGGTAAAAGATCAAGGCGTAGCGAGTATAATTGGCGCCCGAGCTATAATATGATTTTTTCGCCCCCTGCCCCAGTGCCTGTGTTTGTGCAGGCGGAGACCGGGAAATGGTACGTTTTCGCCACTTTGTCGTATTTTACCTCAATAAGTGGCATAAACGAGTTAAAATTTTGTCATCACGGCCAGTTGCATAGCGAGAGTAAGTGGCAGAGCAAAAATAATATGATTTGTTTTTTTTTATCCCAGTCGTCACCAGTGGTTTAACAGGTGTAAATGGCGCCAGGGGTATGTCATTATTTTTACACCTGCTCATCATATTTTTTTTAAAAAAATGGCATAAACGCAGTGAATTTTGACTCCATAGCGCCCCTAAAACTGACACCCGGAGCATCTATATCCCCTTGGTCTCCTGTAGCTATGCCACTAGGTAAAATACATGCAAACATTTTTGAGGCAGTTTAGTTATTTTGTTTCCACATAAGTGGAACAATAAAAATAAATGCAATTTTTTTTGAAGTGAGGCTACTTTTGAAAGACTATGCCATTTACAGATTGCAGGTCTTATTGATTGAATTATTCTTGCTCTTACGTTTAGTCTTCATCACGATGGTTGATGATTTTCGAAGCATTTTAATAAAGTAAATGTTTTTATTGTGTATTGAACCCTTATCTGTTTTAACGGGGCAAAAAAATAATTTTATGATCCGGGCGCCATTGTGAGAAAATCAAAGGGTGATTACTAGCCCTAGTTCTTGTTAATTTCACTGCTAAAAATTAGCCTGCTGTCAGCCGCTACAAAACTTGCAGACTCTATAATTGTCTTGTACCAACACGACGCAAAATTAGCCCATGTTTTACTAATTAAAAATTATGAAACGAAGCTGGCTATATCTATTTCCTCTTTTAAGTCCATGGAGTTCATGCGATCACTTTTCTCTGAGGACTAAATAAAATGATATGCAGATAATACCAGTAAAACTTAAATCTGCCTGGCCCATTTAAATAAAAGAGCCAGGCGGATTTAAGTCGGAAACATCACTGCAGTTCGTGCCAGCCGTGAATTGCTTCAGGGCAAAATTTATGCGTAGATCAATATGCCGCTTAGATAGTTGAAGTTTTCCTTTCAACTTCTTGTACACAACTTTGGGTTTCTATGCAGCGGATTAATTATTATTCGATTGGTACAGGACAAATTCTGCTCATATTTAATTTTCTAAGAAGACATTTTTTTTACTTCCCGGAGAGGCTCTGGATCCTCCTGTCTTGCCTTGCAGAATTTATCTTTGGCTTTCCTGTCGACTGTTTTGTGCCATAGTCACCAAGTTTAATGAGAAGGGGGCTAATTGCAGCATTCTATCTGCCAATTGTTGGAGTAATTTCGTCACCACTGTAACCCGCATCTTTAAAAGCTAGTATTTTACCCTATTCAGTTTCCGAAAAATAATTCTTCCGGGAATGGTATTAAAGTCGACAAAAATAAAACAATTCTTTATTCGCAAAACTTGAATTTGTTTAAAGAATCGGAGATAATTGCTTTCTGAGTTTATTTATTCTTTCAAATGACGGGTAATGAGCTGACGAATTTATACTTTTTCCAAGCTGCATTTACTGATTTTGATCATTTTTTCATAATTAAAAAATACGAGAGCTTTTCAAAATACTATTTCGGTTCATCAATTCTGTAGCATTAATTAAAGTCCTGAACCAACTTATTGCTTTTCTTACTTTAAAATTGCAGTAGCTTTCGAGATTTGGTGATATTTCATCCTGCTTTTTATTCTTTTCCATGGTTGTATACCCAAGCTATTTGAAGACATTTATTATTGGGTTAAGTACTTTAATGTTCTAAATTGTGATGAACAATTCTATTATTATATAAGTCCTGAGCCTGTTAACTATCTATGTTATTTCATCTTTAAATTATGCTATAAGTTTAAGTTACGTTTGTCAATAAAAGAGGAGTGAATTCAGTTTTGATAGAATATGGCATTTTCAAAGGTGAAAAAATACGATTGGAGTAAAATAAAGATTTTTTATAATAATCTCATCATCTGACCACGGTTTTAGTTTTACATTATAATAGTTGATTACATTAAATGGATGATAGCAATATTAATAATATTAAATACAAACGCAGTACAACCCGAACTAAAGGGGCGGCCGTTTCGAATAACGATTTTTTCGATTAAACCATGAACATATATTACTATTTTGTATCTAATTACCGTATGTAATTTTGAAATGTTTTGAGTGTGAAACGAATTCAAAACTCTCTGTTCAGGCTACACTTATGTTCTTTATTAAAGTTAACCCTCCGTCGGGCGCAATATGCACACCGGCAAATTCCGGCGCCATGCACCTGATAGGCACAGGTAAACGATATCGTAATTAATATTTTTAACCCTGATGTTCTGTGCGAATTTACTATGCACATGTAATGTTCGGGTCAATATGACCAGAATACTAAATACCAAGTACAGGGGCCTATTTTATTAATGTTTCCAGAACTATATTATGTTTAGAGATAAATAATATATGTTTTAATAGAATAAACTTTATATATTCAAAAAACAATACAATGAATATGTAAATATAAGCATATGTAAGTAAAATAAAAAGATGAAATAAAATTATTTTTTAAATCTTACCTCCTTATTATTCACAAACAAAAATACGATACATGTTACTTGCAGATATGTTTTTTAAAATTCTTGCACAATACATTTGCTTTATTATCATTGCCTGATTGATAAAACATGCAATGGCAAGTTTATTGCTCAACTATAAATTAACAATGGATATTAATGTTAGATCATCTTGCCATTTAATCTGTATTCTTTTGGCTATATTAAGTGACCCTTTCTTTGTTTAGAGATGTTTTGCCTGGATATACGAAGAAATTAATAATTTTCCTAATTCATCTACAACAAACTTTTCGTTAATTCGTTTTCATTCTATTCATATTTATTGATGTACAAAAGCAGATGCATTATAAGCATTATAAACATTATTGATGCATTATAAGCAGAAATATCCAGTATAATATAAAATAGAAGCATAGAACAGAGAATTTATTTTAATTTTACAAATATATGACTTCAAAAGTTGATCAAGAGTATCTAAAGCTCTTTTACTGTTACTATACTCTAATAAAATATCCGGCTATTTGTGAAGTCTGTTACTAATTGATTTATCATTAGGCATTGTGTTCACAAGAATGATGATCCATTCTTTTCCATATAACTTTTCGCATCCAGTAATTGAAATTTTTTATCAAATCATTCTAGACTGTAGGCCTGAATACAGTTTCAAATGCACTTTTTACAACCTTTATTCTTGATGTTGAATACCTAGTTACGCTTAGAGCAGTTTTCATAAAATTGACAGAAGTCAGGCAACCAGAACGGGTTGGCGGATCCAATGACCAGTTCATATTTTGATGTTTGGACTGAATATGCTGTACATTAGGAACAGTTTGGTTAACAATATTGTCATCATAATCAGAAGTTTCACTTTCCTCACTTGCATGATTTTCATGTTCAGTTCTTCCACTTCGCAATCAGGTGTTTTTATAAGCTGAGATACTTCAGTGTCACTCAAATATCTGCGAATCGGTATTATTTATTTTTTCACATTATAACAGTGTCTAGAGTTATCGATTTTCCTGTATGATTTTTGTGTCCTCAAACAACTCACAACAGGCGGAATGATTCGATATTGGAGATTACAACCTTCCTCTAGATTAGTGTGGGCCGAAAAAATTAAAATTCTTTTTCAATTCGTAATACCACGGTAAAGTTTCGAATTGGAGAGACTAAAAAGGGATAAAAAAGAAATAAAATCGGTTTATATCTTCCGATCATTTTTATCTTCCTTATTTTGTCAATATTTAAACGTAATAGCTCTAGTCGACTCTTATTCGAACCGATAATGATTTGGAAAAAGAATGGTTCAAATCGGTTAAGGTCTCCCGCATGCGCACATGCTGTCAAATCTACCAAATTCTCGCGCCCGTCGTTAATCGATCAAGTCAAAGACCAGGACGCTTCTCCCACCTAACATTATCGCCACTGCGCCGCGCCATTGTTCTGTAAGTCTGCACTTATTCCTCGTGTTTGATGTGTGTTTCGTTGACTCTTCCAGTTATTATCTTGGCATTTGCATTTATTTCAATATTGGTTTTGTGTTATGACATTTTTGTGTAACTTTGTGACTTAACGGTGATATACACCTAAGAAAATCTTCACAAGACAGGTATTTGATTGTCCTATATTTATTTCACCTAATGAATTTTCAATAAACAAGCTTTCTACTGGTGAGGACGTGATTCGATGTTGTTCACTGGAGAGATACGATTAGCGCTTAAAGTTAATAATAACAGCGTTAGTTTTTCACAAGTTGCCAGTACAGTAGCTAACAAAATAATTGGTTTGTATCAGAAAGCATCTATCCCAACGGTTACATGTAAGATAATCGCGCAACTTATAAATACGTTGCATGATAAATATCACAGCCCACGAAAATCATATGCACGGGATAAAAATAAAGATTCATTTAAGCAGAAAATTGACGAGCTTAAGCAAAAATGCCCATTGCTTTTTGACGTAGTAGCTTGCAAATGCCCAATTGTTGTTAATTGCATTTGTAACAAAACCCCTGATTTATATAATTGCGATATAACTGTCAGCTGTGATTGTGGAAAATCAAATAAAATACCTGCTATTGAGCTAAAGTTTGTTGACTTATTACGAGTATTCGGAATAGGAAAAATTGGAGGGGTAGACGTGTCTGAAACAAAGAAACTTAATAAATCATTTGGAAGGAGATCGCTCCTTTAACTTTGGATGGTAAATCTGAAACTGATCTGAAACCCTCGTGCTCGCATTCAAATGTAAATGTTGTCGAAATTGACGATAAAGACCAATATAATTCTAGTAAAGATAGCGATATTGACCCAGATTTTAAAGTGCCAAAAAAAGTTTCCTCTAATAATTGGCAGAGGAGAATTCAGCAAAAATCTACTGCATTACTGAACGATCATTATGGAGTTTCTGATCGCGCTATCGCTGCAATCGTACGAAGTGTTTTGCACGACGTTGGATTAATTACCGATTAGGACGTCTCCCATGTTATAGACAAAAACAAAATGAGAAGAGAAAAACAAAATGTTATGGCTCCATTGTGTAGTTAATTTGACGAATTTTCACTCTAAGGTTTCTATTTGGATTAAAACAAGTAAATACTTTACAGAGGGACCAAAACTTGTGTACCAATTAATCTTCAAGGTACCTGCCTGGAGATTTAATTAATATTGACGACCCTGTGATAGAACAAAATGGCTTTTTCGCTCATCTATATCATTTAATGTTAGCCATGACTCAAGATAATACAAAACACATAAGGCAGCTCGGATTTCAATGAATTTTAGGCCAGAAATTTAGATCAAAAGAGAACAACTATCAGAACATTCATGCAGCCAAAACTCAATTTCAAGGCTCAAAACTACTCGGAAATAATTAACTGGATGGACTGTGTTTTATCTTCCCTCCCATTATCAAAAGATATCAGTGACGATGAGATTAAATCACATATTCAAAGCAACTCAGTCCCTAATTGGGATATAACATTCAAGACATCTCAATTCATTCACAGGCAATTGAACGATGTGCGTAACTAGTGACAGAAGCCTCGAGAAAAGTTTGAGGAGCTGAGTCTAGGGATGGTTCTATCAGAACGACTCTTCTGTCAAGGTCAATCATTCCTAACTTCCGCCATAAATCATATTTCAAAGTACCTTCAGCTAAGAATGAGTGAAAACGAAGTTGTTCAATTGTTCATCATGATTTTCTTGGATATAAGACTCTATATGACTATATGATATATATATGGATATAAGACTATGTTTATAAATATTACTAATGGTCTAAAATAATTTGTTTTTAAACATTTAAACTTGTTTTCACTAAAGAAAATTGAAAAAGTTAATTTGTTAGTATTTTTTTCCTTGAACTGTGATCTACCTTTATTTCTAATTTTTTTCGAAATTACATTAACTTTGAAGACAATGCGCGATCAGAAGATGTTGTATTTAAATAATATTTAAACATTACTTTCTGTGGTACTAATACATAAGAATTTGAGATATTACATTCGGGAAGAGACCAATTTCAAAATGTAAAAAATTATCTTAAAGATGTGAATTTTTCAGAATTTCTGCAAACTTTAGAGCGCATGCGCGACCGGAAGATATAAACCGATTTATTTCATTTTTTACCCCTTTTTAGTCTCCCAATTCGCAACTTTTCTGCGGTATTACGACTTGACAAAAAAAATTTGAATTTTTTCCGTCCACCTACTGTAGATATGGTTTTCCGGTCCACCCTACTGTTGATATCGTATCACGTGACCTGGTTATCGTTCTCTCTTACCTTGATTACACATTTCTGCTTATGCAAAACACGTGAAATGACTTTTTGGAATTTATTTTTGCCGTTTCCTGTTGAATTAATGATATAAACTTAATAATGTAAGAATTAATAATATAATTTTCAGAGAAATAATTTTTCACCTTCACTAACAAAGTCACGAAATATCTGTAAAATATATCTATATTGTTGTTTTTATAAGAAGTTGAAAATCGTTTCGGGTCAAGTAGACCTAAAAAATCAATGACTAAAAAAATGTCTTACAAGTCATTCGGAAGTTGTTGCGCACTTACAAGGGGAGGGCATGACTTGGGATATTCAGTTCGGGATGAAACTTTTAGGGTGTTCACCCATTTATCTAATAAAGCGCAATAGCCAGTCAATTCGGAGAAAATAGCTCTCAAACTTTGGGAACAGTTTATATACCAGTAAGTGATCACCGCGATCATTAGCTGCCAAATGGCTTAGGTGTCAGCGAGCTTGCCTACTATCTACTTGGTCTACGGTTTGGTCCTCGCTGTGTTTCTTTCATTCTTAATTTTTCCAAAATTATTTCAAATTAAATGAAAAATTAAAGAAATATTCTTTAATTAAAATATTATTTTTGTGCATAAAATAACTGTTCATTCATATGATACTTGAATTATAATTAAAGTTTAATTTACAAGCAGTAAAATAATTATGAACACATCTTTAATTTAAGGGGGCATACGTCTGTTAAACCTCGAAAATTTTCGACTTTATGAAAAAATATATGTTATTCCCCTCTATTTTCTGAACAATTTAAAAAACCAGCGTTAAAAAATTCCCATAATTACGAAATTTTTGTAGGAAAATGTATCAGCTATTGAACGTAAACATTGAATACGTCCATATCTTTAATGCGCTATATCTCAAAATGTTCTTTTTTGATATAGCACCCACTATATCTCAAGAACTATTGAATATTTTTACATAAAATTTGTACTGAATAAGGTATTGTGCTATGTTCTAAAAATTTAAACACAGTTTTGTACATATCTTCACCAATAACGTTTTTTTTTTTTGGCAGGGAGGTAGGAATGTTGAAATTTTAACAATTTTTAACATTTTTATTTAAAATTGGTATATAAAGTAGAAATTAAATTTAAATGTTAATAAACTGATGTTCAGTTTCTTAAAAAGACTGTTTGAATTACTTAGATATCCAAAATATTGTATTTAGACCAATATTTTATCCGTAATTATGTTCGCAAGGAGACTATCTCATTTTTTCTCCAAAAATTATATCCATATTTATTACTCTCTCAATTAAATACGCATCAATATTAAGATTTGAAAACGTGTGTACAATAACAGAAAGAACAGATATTTTTCTAGGGAAAAAAAGTTAGTTTTTGAAATATTTTGTTTTAGAGAATGCATCGAATTTGACAGTTTTTTCCCCATTCTTCGGAGGTTCAAACGGCGTATGTCCCCTTAAAAACATTTTCAGCCGATACGTAATCTTTCCATTTGGATACAAATTCTTAGGCCTCAGACTTTTCCGAGGTCACACCTTCTCCTTTTGTTTTCACAAAATTAACAGCGAGGTCATGTGGGAGAGCCAAAAAAAACCGAGGTAAACCAAGAAATCGTTTTCGAGGGAAAAAACAGAAAATAGAGGTACTATATTACTGACTTGGAACTAAATGTAAAACATTATTAAGCAACACAAATGCCAACGGTCAATTATTCAAGGATCTGCACTGGAAGTAGTTTACCTGAAATGCGACAGTGTTCAGAATGCAGAGAAAAACTCTGAGTGGCCACGTGGTTTTGTAGGAGCGGTGGGACCACAACCGATGTGCTCCTGCCGTGATCCCCAGTGAGGCGGCATGGACCAAATTAAGCCCTGAAATAAATTTAATGAACAGTTTTTATAAACACTCTTTCATTAATCCCCTAAGAAGTAAAAATATTTATTTTAATTATTTTCTGCTTTTTAGTCTTCAATTTACAATTCCTTTCAGTAAAACTTCTCTAAGCGGTCACCCCTCTCAACAACCGCTTTTGTTTGGAGAGGAAGTTTTGAGCCATAGTCCTAATGTTCAAATAACCTCTATTTAATAAACCTCTATTTAATGCCACTCAAAACCGTCTGAGTGTCCAGGTTGGTCGCCGGATCAATTGAAGGAAATACATTCCTTTCGTCTTTCTGACCTCGGATAATGTAAAAATAGTTAATGAGGAAAGAAAGAGCAGGAAAAGAAACATACACTCCAGAAGAACACCGAAAATCATATCGATATTAATCATTCCTTTCCCATTGAGAAGAGAAAAGTGAATTTCTGTCGTGCGCTTATTCGACTTGGGGCAAATAATCTGCTGATATGGGTTGCGACCATCAGCAAATGAAATTTTCAGCTCAGCAGACTTTAGAAAAATACATTATATTATTGTCTACTCCCCCAACAATGGTGAAACGATTAAGGATTTTTCCAATTGAAAAACAAGAAAATATTGTAAAAATGTTACGCCGGAAAAGCTGAAACTTCTAAACGAATACAAATAACATCTTTTTCAAAATAAAAAGAAAGAAAAGATATACTTTAATTAAGTACTATTTTCTTTAGATGATTTTTAAAATTTGTTTCAACAGAAATAAAGAGTTAGGGATTGTTTAAATACCTATTTTATACATCCAAAGATGAAATACCTTTAGAGCGGCCATTTTTCCTTGGAATGGACGGTAGCTGCTGAAGAGAGGTTTCACTATATTATAAATATCGGCACACAAAGAATCTGACCATTAGTCACTGTGGTTCTTTTGGCAGAGGATTGGCCTATAAATCTGGTTATCCGTAGTTTGAATCCCGGCAACGATAGTTTGATCAAAAGACTGGTATCTTTATTCTGAACTGTACTGGTTGATGTTCTTGGGGAATTACAAATCTTACTTAAGAATTGCGGGGTTTTCCTTAAATGTAAACATGCCGAGTTCCACAATACATGGACAAGTTCTCTGTTCTGTTCTGTTATGAGCTTAGAAGAGGCAAATATACATTTTAATTGCTACATTTTTTATAATTCGCAGTGACTATTCATGTTATCTTGAAATCAATTTTTCCCCAAATTTTCTACTAAGATACGCCACGCATATATGGAATCAAAATGTAATTAAATTAATCTACTAAATCATAATTAATTTCTGAAAATATTAAAATAATGCATTGCCATTCAGATTTCAAAACTGTATAAAAGTGGAGTGAGTGAAATCAAAAGATTATATCTTAACTAACATAAGTTGTGTAATTAACTTTAATTAATTTAATGCAAACAAATTTAGAATAGTTGCAACATCATCATCAAAACCTATTGCATAAAATCACAAATCAAGAACAAGTCTGAGAAGTCAAACATGGCCTAAAGTAATTAAATCTACAGCAAAATATAATGACTTGCCTTGCTTAGTAGTAAATGCACTAAATCAAAACATGCATTAGATTAAATTTTGATGATCATGAATAATACATCTAAGTAAATTTTGCATACCGCGTTATGTTCGAAATAGTTAACCAATAACCCCAAGTAAACATTACACAGACATAGTTAAAAAATATATAGCACCAGACCTGGAAAATCTGTTAGGACGCAGTGTAGAACGCTCCTGGCTCCCGAACTGTCCACACACGTTTTCGACTCGCTCCCTTAGCGGGAGTTTCGTCCGGTGTCTTCTCGGCATTAGCGAGGCATCTTCCCAGTGTTTCGTTTTGCCTCCCTCATTGTACTCTTTAAATTAGTGACTGTGTTTACATTCATCTCTGATTGTGATTGTTCCCAGCCTCGACAGCTTCTTTGATTTTCCTTGTTCTCACCTGATGATACCTAGATTTTCAAGAATAAGCCATACAGCAATGGACGGCTAGTTTCCTTCGGCATTATGGGGTAAGTATTTTCGGACTATTATGACCATTTAGTGTGCGCCATACCGTTTCTGTATATATTTTGCTTTTCTTTTTCTTAGGTTTTTGTGAACCCCTTCTGCTGGTTCACGTTTTTGTTTTTTTATTATTAACATATACCTTGTTCTTCGGCTTTGCTGGCTTTCTCTCTGCCCTCTTTGTGTTTGTCTCCTTTCCCTCCCCTTCTTTTTTTGTGACTTTGGCAAGGAGTTGTTGCTTCCTTTCTTAGTTTTTCTTTCTCTTTATTTGTTCTTTCAGATTAGTTGCTAGAATTTCGATTTGCGGCAAGCATTTTGGTTCCCAGCGATTCTCAACCCCGCTCATTCGCTCTTTTGACGTTTACTTTTTTACTTCTGTTGGGAAAGAATGCATGAAAGCAACCCTCTTTCCTCCTCCCTTTTCGGCACGTGCTCCCCGTGACCTTCGGGCGTAGGAGACATTTTTGGGGGTTATAGCCCTTCCGGCTCCACATGGCCGATCAGTGAAAACGTTGTTGAGCTGAGAGTAGGAGGGAAGGGGTTTTGGATCTGGAGAGAGGGGAAAGTGTGTGTGTATGGTTTTCAGTTACTTGCATGTTTCTCTTCTCTTTTTTTTTTTTTGTTTTCATTACAAATGCTTTTCTTCCCCATTCGCTACTTTTATTCTGTTCCTCTTCAATAGTTTTGACTTCCAGTTTCTTGCTTTTTGCGTTGGATCACTTCCTTCTTTTCTAACACTTAATTTCATGCATTTTGCATTGTTTAGTTTTTGGATAAGTTTTTTTTT
>BGPR01019305.1:0-29509 GCA_013235015.1 Araneus ventricosus
CAAAATGAGCTTCATGTATTAGTTGTAGCATATCTCTTCTCAAACTATAAGGAACAATTATTTTTTCATTCATAAATAACAGCCCTTCATTAATGTAAAGATCATTTTTAACTTTATAATACAATTTTACACTATTATCTACTTTTTTTATAAGATTTAGGCCATCCCTCTTAAATATACTTTACGACTATTTGCAATTCCGTATCTAATTCAGTTTCCCTGTTAAATAGCATTATTCTCTTTTCACTCATGGGTAAATGTTTTGAAATAGCATGCACAATATTTAACATTTCAGGATCATCATTTACAGTTTCATTAACAGGGAATCACGTGATAGAGTATCAGCGAGAAACATTTGAGTACCTGGTACATAATTAATTTCAAAATCATACTTCAATAATTTTAAAATCATTCTTTGCATTCCAGAAGATATTTTATGCATAGGTTTCTTAACAATTGCCATTAGGGGTCTATGGTCACTTTGTACAATCACTTTACGTCCATATACAAAATTATATTTCTCAAACGAAAAAACTATTGCCAATAATTCTTTCTCAATCCGTGCATAATTTTTTTTTCACTTTTTGTTAAACTGCGTGAAACAAATGACACAGGTTGTCCTTTTTGGATTAGACAAGATCCCAGCCCATCTTTTGAACTATCACATTGTAACACTATTTCATCATTAGCACTAAAAACTTTTAAAATTGGAGTTTTAGTTAACAATTCTTTAATGTTTTCAAATTACATTTCTTGTTCCTTTCCCCAATTAAAATCTACATTTTCATGAATGATTTCTCTTAATGGAGCAGTAACTTTAGATACATTGGGTATCAACTTTAGATACATTGTGTTTTGGTGTTGGCATCTCAACAATTGCCTTTATATGATCTGGGTCAGGTTTTATTCCTGATTTAGATATAATTTGGCCAACATACTTAACTTCTGTTACCCTGTATTGTAGTTTATCTGGATTAAACTTTATATTTACAGATTTAGCTCTTTCGAGAACCTTCGACATGATTGCATCATGCGAGGCTTCATCATTTCCTGCAACAATAATGTCATCAAAATAAATCTCTACACCCTCAATATTCCCAAAAAGCTTTTGATTTCTTTTCTGAAAAATTTCAGGTGCAGATGCTATACCAAATGGCATTTTATTGAATTTTCTTCCAAATGGTATATTAAATGTGCAAATTTCAGAGCTAACTTCATCTAGTGGAACATGCCAAAAACCATTTTTTAAATCTACTACAGAAAATATTTTTTTACCTTCTAATCTATTAATAATATCATCTGCAGAAGGAATTTGATAATGTTCACACTTAATTACTTTATTTAGGTCCCTAGGGTCTAAACATTATCTCAGATTTCCATTTTTTTTTTCTACAATAACCAAACTTTGTACCCAATCAGTAGGTTTATTTACTTTTGACACAATTTTTTCTTTTTCTAATTTATCTAAAGTTTCTTTTAATTTAGGCTGTAAAGCCTGAGGAACTCGCCTTGGTGGGTGAATTACAGGTATTGCATTATCCTTCAAAGTAATGTGATATAGTTCATCTGGAAATTCACCTGTCCCTATAAATACATCTTTATATTGCTTAATTAGCTCATTTTTACTTATTTTACTACATTCTATAGCATCAATTCTTTCTGTTAATTTTAACTCCAAACAACCTTTTAACCCTAATATTGGTTTGGATTGAACATTTACAACATAGAACTGCAAAGGAATATTTTACTAGTGGAGCAATTAATTATGATAGTACCTTTTGGCTGCAATTTAAAATTGCTGTATGCAGTTAAAGATAGATTAGTTTCACTAAGCTTTGGTTTAACCTTAACAATATTCAAAACATACAATGGCAAAATATTTACTTCAGCACCAGTATCAAGTTTAAGATCAATTTCAAAATACTTATTGTTTACATTTAATGTAATACTTTTATACCATGTTCCACTTATTATTTCAACATTCTTATTCATAGTCACTATTTAGTTCATTTTCCTGTACCTATTCTGTAACAGAATCGATGTAAATTTCCAGTTCATTTCTGGAACCTTCATTTCATGAATGTTCTTTGAGTTCTGGAAACATTTAACAGCAAAATGGTTTTTCTTATTACATTTAGCACACACCTTTCCATATGCTGGACACTCGTGAGGCTTGTGCTTCCGCCCACACTTTTTGCATTCGTACTCTTGTGACGACTGTTTCGGTTGATTCTGACTTCTATTTCTCTTGACACTGTTTACTGTCAATGCCGTTTCTTCTTTCATGCTGCGGAGCTGTTCTCGACTCGTTTCAGCTGCACGGACTATTTCAATAGCCTTTTCAAGTCCCAGACTTGATTCACGAAGAAGACGTTCTTTTAATCCATTGTCCCTAATTCATAGGACGATGCGGTCGTGAATCAGTCCATTTTCTTGCTCCTCAAATTCGCATGTTGACGCTAGTGTCTTCAGCTGCGTTACGTAGCATTCTGCCGTGGTCTTCAAATTTCTTTAGAACCTCAGAATAATTTTTTTGACTTTCAGGAGGCTCAAATTTGAATGTGTTGAATATTTCTAGTACTTCGCTTCCAAGTAGATTGAGAAGGATTGCAATTTTTATTTTATCTGCATGTTCATCTTTTTCCGTGGCGAGCAGATAATTTTCCAGTTCCTGTCTCCATTTTCTCTCCACTAGAATAAAAAACATTTTTCTTTTATTAACCCCATGTTTTATACTTTTCCATATATACGAATAATAGACAGAATCCCATCTAGAAAAGTGGGAAAAGAAAAAAAAAACTAGAACGGCAAATAAAATTGAACCGATCTGCTTGGTCAAATTCACATTTTATACTTAGTTTTTGTAAGAAATTACATGCAAACAATAACAGGGGTGATTAGGGATATGTACTCATTGATTATGCACAGATCAGAAAATACCGGATTTCCAGTATAATACCGGAACACAATCACCCCTGCAATAAATAAATTACTTTCTTAATTTTTAGAGAAAAATTTAATACAAATAATACTTTAAAGAGGAAACTATTAAGTTTACTTTTATGCAATTTGGTTTTCGTCAGAATGTCAAAGCTTAGTATGATTATTTATAAGTATTTAAAGAAAATTCTTAAAATTTATAAAACCCAAACCTAAAATAGAGTATTAAACAACAATTTGGTAAAAAATATATACATACCCATGAGCATTTTACAAATATTGCTGAATCTTGAAAAAGCAAGTTTCAGTCCTCCATTCTCCTCCAGTTGTACTGCATGCTTAATGGGTTTGGCTCCAGTATACGGCGAACTACATTGTTTATTGTTGAGCCTCCAACAGACCCAAAATTCTTGCACTGAAAATATACGCAAGAAAAACAATTATAAGCCACATTTAAAAATAAACAATTGTAGTTGATATTAGCAGAAATTGGGAAAATGCAAAGTATGATATAATTATAGAATTTTAAAGGATAGATGGTTTAATTTAAAATACATATATATATATATATATATTATAATACACATCACCTCATTTCATGTGGCAAAGCTTATCTGATCAACAAACATATCAGTGAAAAAAGAGCATGTTTAAAAATTTTGGTGTAAAAAGAAAGAATTTTAGAATTTTTTTAAAATTTCAAAAAAGGCTCTTTTGTTGATTTTGAAAAGGTGAAAATAAATATTTATTATGGTTTTTAATTTTGAATAGTGAATCTGAACATGTTGAAAGCCACTTGTCACGTTAAACTGTGCTTTTTAAGCTCAAAGTTTGTGAAATAGGCTAAATAATCTTTCGTAACTCAAATTTTCTGAGGTTTTAACGTATAAATAACTACCCAGAGATAAAAGTTAAAACTTTCTTGGCTAAATAATTATTGCAGTGAGTGTGTATACAAGTGGCGAAGCTTTTTCAGCAACAATTCTTTGAGAAGAGTGGAAATTTAGAATTTCATTGGAATAAAGTTAGGGCTAATGAAACTTGAAGAAATAATGAATTTTGTGTGCCAAGAAGTTTTAAATGGCGAATTTCTGATTGATGTAAATAATTTATATTTGTAAACATTTAATAATTATACATTTTAGCATTCAAATTTCTTTCAAACATTTACATATTATATATATATATATATATGCTACCAGGAAACTTTAATTTTAGAAATTTTATGATTTAGTTTATTAGTAATTGCTGAAAAAATTTTAGAAGTTTAATCTATTTCAAATAATTTAAATTTACTTTTAGTAATTAATGTAATTATAATTTCCTATTACTAGCAGACAGTCCTAAATGTATGGCGAGCGAGCTGGGATCACGTAGTAATTAATCTCAGAAGAATCACAACTTGATTCTTGGGGGTTGACGAGCGGAGCGAGTAGGGGGTGTAACCCCCTAGTATGAAATAAAACATGACGATGTCTAGATTAAAAATAATCATGTTTAGGACACGATTCAAAAATGATAAACATGGATTACAAAGGATTATGAAAATGCGCTGATGCTATCTCAGAGCCACCATGTTGGTTAATGGCCACCATGATAGTTGAGAAAATGAAAATATGAAATAAAATGAAAACTAACTACTTTAAAAACACAGGACATGTGTCAAAATAATCAGGATATAATTCTGAATACGAATAATATGAAGATCAATGGCAAAATAATAAAATTCCGCATACATGAAAACACAGTTACACATTACGTATCGATATTATTTAAAATATTAATTTAAGTTGATCTTAAATCATATTTGACATCATTTGTAAGGTAACAAAACTTAAACAGCACACTAAATTATTCCGATTCATAACCACGCTTCTAGCCAGGTTGTGGATAACTTAAAAGTAATTAAAAATTTTAATTTCACTAAATTCATTCTTTAATCGAAAAAAAGGGATATTGTTTTTTTATCACATATTTTCTTTCATGAATAACATAAAGCAAACAATTTAGTTCAAATTTCAGTATCGAATATATTCTGCTAAATTAGTATTTAGAAATATTATAAAGTCATATTAGTAATGAAATTATACACAAATAAATATATAAAGTAAAGTATTTACTTACCGACGATGTTATTGCAAAGAACAAAGAGCTGGAGAGTCGCCTGTAGCCGGTAGAAAAAAAAAAATTATTGAAAAGAAAAACAAAAGTCCAACGTTTCTTCACAGCGCCATCTATGAGACGATTCTACATTTGCCTTGCCGACCAATAACCAATCATCTAAAAAAGAATCCCATCGCTCGCGACGCGTTTCCGACCTTTTGCTATACTTCTGATAAGGGAAGGTCGCAGCGCGACCTCGGGGCGATCTTAAAACCATTCATTTGAAATATGCCGATCATTTACCAATCAAGGCGGCGCTTGGCCAACTATTTACCGATCAGTCTTTGCTGCCTGGGTAGTTACTGCATTGTTGCTTTAGAGTTGTCCAGTAAAGAAAGAGAATTGTGATTTCTCCAAAAATAAGATCTCAGAAAATACAGAAGACATGAATAGGAAATAAAGTAGAGACTCTTTAAATGACACAGTTCAAGTTTAGGAGCTATGCGGATTATATATCGATTATAAGTTGCTTACAATTTACTTTTTTCAATTCTTTGAAAAACTATATATAAATGCATAGAAATGAAAGTAAAAAAATCTGAAGACAAAAACAAGAAAGATTTATACGTATTCCCCCCATCCATATTCTTCATAAAAAATATATAATTTTTGATATAACAGTTTTAAGAAGCACAGTATAAATAATAGAAAGATGTTCAAGTTATGAAGGTAACAAAACGTAATAGGAGCATTCTTTCAATTTGTTCTGATGATCACTTGATTTTGATAATTTTCATATTATATTTATGCAAGACGTTTACAAATAAAATACAGAAAATAACAAAAATTGAAGAAAGAATTGTGAAAATACATATGTGTTAACATAAAAAAGAAGCTAAAATATTTAACATACTAGCTTGCTAATTCATATTACTCGTAATACTTTTGCCGTTTTCGACTACATCGACAAAAATCTATTCTTTTCTGCGTCAGAATATCAAAACAAATGCCTAAAAATGTGCATTTTTAGAAAACTCGGCATTAATCTCCTTCTTAAGATTTACAGTAAGTGTGTGAATAAAGGCGTTCATTTAATGCTTAATCTAATTTACATGAAAACATTTGTTTAAAATTTGATACTATTTTAACTTTGCAAAAATTAAACTAAAAGACAAGATTACACATTCTATAAAGTACAAAGTGTATTCCTGAAAACATTCATAATATATTTTACATAGTCCTATTAAATAAATGTAGTTTGAATTTTTGTCTTTGAATACTTGAGCACCGGCATTTTCAATCAACAAATTTGTAAAAATAACTTTTTTTTTTCAATACAATTGCAATCAATCAAAAAATTCTAGAATACATTTTTAGTATTTTTACAAATGTCTTTCCGCACAAAAATTAGACACTAAATTATTTTGAGTTACTACAATTAGGCACTAAAGTATTGTGAGTTATACATTAAGCATATTAAGAAACTTGTGGCAACAAAATATCAGAATAAAAAGGAAAAAAACTCACATTTAGATTAGATTAAAATCTAATTCAAAGTTTAAAAGTCCAATGAGGTATCAAACACTATCCTAATGTTAATAATTATAGGGTAGGTGACCCAGTTTTGACCACCTTAAGAGAAAATTTGCAATGGAAATTTCACAGTGGATGACTGTTTAAATCATACTTATACTATTCTTTAGCAAATTTTATTGGCTTTCTGATAGTTATAAAATTTTTTGAAGAATATTTTAGAATTAGAGTTATGAATTTTTAAATAAATTAACCCTATTTGCACCAGTTTGGGCCACATTAATATTATATTTTTAAGACATTTTAATGAATTTTAAGTAAAAATAAATAATTTTTATGCAATATATAATTTAGTACATTATTTTCTGTTATTTTAAATGTGATTTTTTTAGGAATTTATAAAGATAGGTAATAAAATTTACCTAAGCTGATTTTATCTGCAGATTTCAGTTTAAAAAAATAAACAGGAATGCAGAAAACAATAATTTAATTTGGTTGATAAAACACAAAATATAATTTAATTTGGTTGATAAAATACAAATACAATTTTGATAAAATATGAAGCAAAAAATGGGAAGAGGAATAAACTTAACATTGCAAAAGCATAAATTTTTAAAAAAATCTTACAAATCAAGAATTTGCATTAGTATACTCACTAACAATATCCACAAATATGTATTTTTATAATTTTTAATTGCAACATTAATCAAATTCATCAATCATTTTTAAAATTAGAGCAATGCATATAAAAAATATTCCTCATTACTCGAGTCAGGTTCCTCAAGTTGAAATTTTCTAACATAAATGTGAGGTAAACATTCAAAATGGAGATGTTTTCGACATTCCTTTTGGAATGGCCTTAACTGCATTACCAACTTTAGATAGTGAGTAGCAATTTTTTTTATGGAAATGCTACCTGCCTTCTTATTTTTAATTGGAGCCATTACTATGTAAAATGAAAACAAACGAAACTAAATCAGTTACTTTTATTTTAGAAACAAAACTAAATCAGTTACTTTTATTTCAGAAACAAAGCTATATCAGTTATATTTCATTTTAGAAACAAACTAAATTAGTTGATATTATTTCATTCAGGAATTTTTATATTTATGTAATGGCTAAAAACATGTGGCTAATTTATATGTGGCCAAAACTGGAACATGTAGTGTTCCACTTTTGGACACCTGCATGGCCAAAACTGGCATATATAGTAAATTTCAAGTACCAGTTTTGGCCACCGCCCATTTAATCTTAAAAATAATTAATTTCGATATGAAATCAGAATAAAAAGAAAGCTTACCTCATAAACCCTAAAGGTAATAAGTTTCAGGTTAATCATTTAATTCTGAGAGCTTGATGATAAAAAACTGCAAATACTTGTTCTTTAACAAAAATCTTAACAGTTGTGAGTTTACAATACACGCTCATGCATTTAATTTTTTTGCAAGTCACATGTTTGAGAAAAATGAACCAATCAGATTGAAAATAGTAAAATAAAGATTGTTTAAAGTTTTGGAAAGCTTCTTATTAGTTAATTTGAAATTACTGGTTAATTATTGGAAAAACAGATCCTATGTGGCCAAAACTGGGGCATCTACCCTACTATTAAAATACGAATAAATCAAAATATAAGCTGATCAAATATTCACAATATTAAAACTGACAACCATTAATGGAAGTTTTCAGTAATGAGTATGGAGATAAAAAAAGGAAAAACAGTGCAGCAATGTAAATAATTTATTTTAGAATACAAAGCTCATAGTGAATAAAAGTCTCACTGTCTTTTAAAAATGATGATACATAAAATAACAAATTATTTAATTTTTGCTTTTACCATTATCTGATATAACAAAAAAACTATTGCAAATTGAATAATTTTGACGCATTCTTTTAAACCATGCAGATGAAAATAAAATTAAACATATCTTCATACGTTTGTAATAATTGTTTAATAACCTAGTATTCATAATCTTAATTTTTAAAAAAAGTAAAATTTCGACATTTTATGTCAGGAAATGTTAGCAAAACGAACTTTAAACTTAATTGACTTATGAGGAAAAGGTATTTAAAACTAAACGTCAATTAAATATTAAATTATTGGCAGAACATCTATGAAGTATACATTAAATGCATTAAGGAAGTGAACAAAATATTTTCATTTTTTTCACATCGTAAAAACAGTCACGAGCTAAGAAATTGGCTAATTATTTAAAGATTTTTACCTATAATTTATAAATTCAAATGTAATGGGATCAAAGGCCACCGATTCGGCATAAACAAAAAAAATAGTTTAATATGAGCGATATGAAAAGAAACTACAAATAAAGTATTCATGTGAACATATATATGCATATATTTATTTTTTTCTTCGACATTCAATTTACCCAGCTGACAAATTTTTAACTTTCAATAAATGAGAAATTTTATTTAAATACATACTCACAAATAATTTAAATAGATATATACTTAATTCAACATTACCGAAAAATGAATTCAAAATAAAATTTAGTACTTACCAATAAACCCCTGTACCAGTTCTTCAAATCCCCCCACTCCTTTAGATTTGTAATACAAATACCGCTAATGCAAGAATGTCCCGTCATGCTAAACATGGCCGAGAGAACAGAGAAAGATACGGCGGCACTTTGTTGGATGGAAGTAGTTAACGTTCCTCCTCAAGTATACCAATATATCAGTCAAAATAAGGACATTAATGAAGCTTTGAAGTGTGAAAAGATTCTATACCCGGATAGATCAATCCATAGTGGCGTCTGTTTTATGTATCTGTTAAGTGGATAGCGCAATTTACTGTTCTTCAGTTTCACTTAGTGATGAAAGTTTCAGTTTGGAAATGAAGTTATATGAAGAGGTGAGATTTAACATCTGGCATGATAAAAAAAATAAATTCACTAATACCATTGTATTTGGTAGGTGCCAGAGTAATGAACACGGTCAAATTACCAGACATATGGTAAAATGAACGATACTTTCTGAGGAATAATCTGGTAATTTTATCGTGATTCTCGTAAAAAAACGAAGTGTATGGTGTGAAAACCTTTTTTGCTGATAAATTAACTTTTCAGCGTTGTAATTTTACTAAACATGTGGGTAAAAAGAGCCATAATTTCGAAAACCAGAAATTCTTGTAAACCGTTACCAGAACGAAGAGTAAGATTATTAAATAAATGATTTAAATACCGTAAATTTTTTTAATTATCACCAGAATTCTGGTTTTATTACCAGAAATGCCATTACCATACAAATATGGTTTTTCTGCCAGAATTTTTTTTTCTCATTGTAGATTGTAGCTAGGAAATTGTTTTTCAGGTTGTTGGAAATTCCTGATTGACTTTCTTTTAGAAGATAAGTTTCTAGATTTTATAATTCTTATAAAACCTAACTCTCTTATATGATCCCTTTTATCTACTTTCATACTCAAAAGCAAGTTTTCTGAATGGGCAAAAAATACATTTCTCTGAATTACTGGGTCAATTACTTTTAACAAGTTTTCTGGCAGGAATCTTGACAATTTTATAACTTCAAACACATGTTCTGGTCCATTTGTGAAGGACTTACTTTTCTTAATATGAAACCATGCAGGCATATATGACTTGATGATAAAAGAAACCAAGATCTTATGTTCATCTGTTGGGTTTTCAATACTTAAATACAAACGGAGAACTCTCTTAACCTTCCGTTGTTAACCATCCTGAATGAGAAAGTGAACCAGGTACACGAACAGATAAGTCTTCAGGAAAACTGCCGGATTTTATAGCATAACTTATATCCAGCAGATGCTGTTGATCTTTTTTTTAAATTTTTCGGTTTAATTTCTGGAATCTGACACTCAACACTTTCAAAGTTTACCACTGGGAGTTTCTCACATTTACTGAGCTGTTTGCATCGGACAAATAAATGATTTTGACCCAGTCGTTTCACCATTTAAATTTATGAACAGATGCCGGAATGGAAATTCATTAAAGTGTGAGAGGCACACACACCACTGTAGTCGTCTTTTAACTTGTTTTTAAATTTCGCAATTAACATTTGTTTTCCACTCCGTATTGGTAACGATTCCGTAACATCCAATTACGTACAGTTCATGTAATAAAAATCCAGTTTCAGTCAAATAAGAAAGAATGCTATTGGCAATGGTTTGAGCAGACACAGAAGAGGGTGCAACGTCACCAACGAACACAGAACCTGGTTCTTGTAAAATCGAATAATATTCTTCATTTATAGTTCTTTGAAACTACTTTGAGTTTACTTTTACAATCACGAGGGTGTCTCCCCATGTCACATTCAAACAGTGGAACAATGTGTGAAGCTGGTAACCGAGACAGCACAAAAAGTTGTCGGTTCCAATTCCAGAGATGGTTTCATAAGAACTACACTTCTTTCAAGATCTTCAATGCCATGTTTTTCAAGCAAATCGTATTTCAAAGTACCAAAAGAAAAACTGAAGACAAGTAAAGGACTATATTCAATCACAAATTGAAATTTTAAACAATCAGAAACAACTTTCTGTTTTAATGGAAATTTTTGTAAAATTTGTATTTTTTTAGTGTTATGAACTATTAACAAATTGTAAAATATATTATTTTCTTATTTATTTATTTTTCCAACACTTTGTTCTATTAAACTATACCTATAGCTACTTATTATAGAAGTTATCTGATTTTTCCAGTTATTAGAAAAATTATTAAAATCGTATATTTTCTAAAAGTTTGGGGTCGATGCGTTACCGCCATATGTAAACAAAGCAATTTTTTTGCAGTTTATTTATCTACCCTAGAGGCAAGTGTTTCGTACTATAGTTTCGAAAAGGAAAAAAATTCGGCCCAACCTATTGTGCTGAAACTATTTCTGTAATTGAAGCTTCAATACATGTGGATTTATAAGACTAGCTTCATCAAACTGTAAAGCGACTGGTTAAATCGCTAGAAGAGGATTTTATATACTTCGAGGACGATGTTAATAATTTTTTTAGATTAGTAAATGGTATTTGGACAGTTCCACGAAACAATTGGAATATAAATATCTAACAGCCGCTATTCAAATATCTAACAGTTACAAATGCCAGCATTTTGTCTCATTTCTTGTTCCAGTAAATTAATTTTTTGCGGAATCGAGATGAACAACAGTATTGTGGATATTCCACTACCGTCGTCTCGATTTAGTAGACCAGTGCAACTCCAGTTCGTTCAGGAATTGACACATATTCAAAAACAAGAAGCTGGTATATGTGACAAACTAGATAACTGATTTGAATCCGAAAGACATAAAAACTGGTGTCAAAGTTTTTAATTAGTCATAAAACCAAACGCTATTACGAACACTCAATGAACTAAAGAGTTTTTGTCCAACCACAAGCCAACAGTTTTGTTCAAAGCAGTCACTGAAAACCATCTATAGTTAAGACTGTCCATGTTAGATTGCCGGGTTATATAATTCTAGTGTTTATTATATTTTTCATATCGACTTATGTTATGTAGACGGCAAACGCGGCGAGGGGCAAAAATAAAAATACCCTTGAAATGTTAAAAAATTATCCAAAATAAATTTAAATTGCAAATATGTCTCGAGGTTGACAAGCCAAACCATGAATGAAGGCAATACTGCACTCGAACGGAAGTCAACTGCTGCTATTTTATTCATTTTCCTACTGATTATAGTGTAAAAACTGTTTAAAGGTCCTTGAATCTCTTCATTAATTGAGAATTTCTTAATATTTACGTCTGTTCAACATATCCGAAAGTTTTTAATACAAATAATTATATAACTTTAATATTTAACAATTTTGGCCAATTTGTTCGTATATTTCACCACTGTTCGGTGTGAGAAATCATGGAAAGTGCCTCCACAAGAACAATTTTTAACCGTCCAGAGATCTGACAGGTCCATGACTATTGGTACTACTGATATACAAAACTTCAAAAATCTTCTACATAGAAGACGAAAAACCAAGCTTTACAAAATCACGAGTCGGTAAGTTTCAGCAGGAAGGACTGAAACAATCTGAAATCTTAGGAGAGGAAAATGATAAAATTTATAACAAAAGTGAGGTTGTCGTTGACAAAAATACTCCAACACATTCCACTCCCCAAACAAGGCTAAATCTTGCAACATGTTCAAGAACATGTGACAGACACAGAGTTGCGGTTCGACCAGCTTCCACTCTTTCATTAGCAATACTTCAGGATATGAGCCGTGAAAAAAAAATCTGATGAAAATTTTCAAGTAATTATAAGAAGTAAAGTTCACGCAGAGAGTTAGAAATTCACGCGTAGCTTTTAGGAACAAGCACTGAGGGAAAGAATGTAAGTTCTCCAAGGTATTTACTTTGACGTTCGTAAAGACAAAAGTTTGGTGATGTAAAATACGGAAGATAGTCACCTCCACCGACGGTGAAAAACAAAAAACACCTCTCAGTTTTTCAAAAACCTGGAAACGTACATCTTGGGTATATTTTGCCGCTTTCGGGATCATCTCAGATTATCAATTCTGCATTATTGGATTTTTTCACTGACGAAATGATAGACTTACTTAAACTTGTAGTGATCGGATGCGGTGGCACTACTGAAAATACAGGGCATAGTGGACGCGTTATATACCTTCTTGAAAGGCGATTTCCAGACAGCTGCAGTGGGAAGTTATTAAACTTTATTCTATTAAACTTCCACTAAGGCATTTGATAGAACACTTGGACGGAACAACAATTGGCCATAAAGGATTCTTTGGACCAATCGGTAAAATGTTAAATAACTACTAATATTTAACGATTAATGAAACTTTTCTACAGATTTTAGGTAACTTTCCTATTATTGAAATTATTGAAAAAAATATCAACGATAATTTTAGTACGGACCAAAAATACCTATGGCTTGCTTGGTTGCTTTAAGTCCATGCTCACCGAGTCTTGCTAATAAAAACCCTGGAATATTGTCACACGCCAAATGGCTTCCAACTGCCAGTCGATTTTTTTGACGTTACATAAGCATATTAGACATTTGAATAATTTAAGGAGATTGCTAGGCTCATAATAAAAATTTGTGCACCCATGTGGTTTTATATTAAATGGAATCAAAGAATCATGAAAGCTCCCGTTCACCTACACCGAATTATACGTTTCTCACGGTACCTAAATAATGAACTTAAAAAAACTGTGGATGAAACCATTCACCGAAATAGTTTCTTCACACAACAAGGAAACATAGTTATTGCTATTCGTACTGATAAAATATTATATATTATTAAGTTAGGTATGCCTAGAATTCTTTCTGCGCAATCACGAAAAACGCACAATTATATACATAAGTTTAAAATGCTAAAAAGAATATGTTGACCTTATAAACTAGGAACAGTGTAAAGTAACAGAATCAACCTTGACATGGCATATATCCGAAGAAGATTTGCGTGCTTTCAGAGATCAAAGTTCTTGCCTTCTTGCATTTATTTGTGACTTTCCCTGTCACATCAAGGCATTTGAAAGGTGTGTGAAAGCAATCACTGAGGCATCTATCAATGTAAATGGAAGTTCTGCCTAAAATGACTACATCAGAGCAAGATTTGTAGACAGAACAATCATACCAACTTCCGACACAAAGATAGATTATTAACCTTGTATAAATGATAAGTAAATGCAATTAGTGCCCGAAGGTAGAATGATTTGGAAGGGAGCGGGTGGAACTCGATACGCTCGATATCAACCTCCACGTGGTGAGTTCTGGGTGGTTTCTAGAAACCAGCAAAAAATTGCATATATTTATAATAATTATAATAAATTGTCATTAGTACTTAATGGAATCATTAATTGTTTAACCCTTTGAAGCGCACTACCATAAAAATTTTTTTTTTACTTAAAAAGAGATATATTTTTGAATTTCTATCACCTGAAAATAAAATATTTTCCAAATAAAAATATTTTTTGCCTTGAGTTTTTTCACGAGAGGGTGGGAAGACGTATGTCCCACCGCCCCTGAAGGGACTGTAGTATTCCCCGACTCCCTTCCGTCATTCGCGCCATTGTTCGCATTTTGTCAGTTTCACGTGGAGCATATAATTGGTTATTTAGCACATTTTCTTTTAACAGCAGTATAAAATGTATACTGTGATTGAAGTGGAGATCTTTTACCACATTCTGCATACAAATGGAGGAGCTCTTCAATAGTATTTTTATGGATATCGCTCTGTTTGAAAGCATCAGAAGAAAGCAGGCCACCCAGATTCTATAAGTAAAATGTTACTCTCCTCTCCGGTTTACTGTATGGGAAGAAAAAGAAATTCGTTATCAGTTCATGCGATCACAAGCAAGAAACGCGCTGCTGGAAGCTGTCAAGTTCAAACAGCTTTTCTTTGAGTATCATTGCTAACAAAGCTATTTACAATAGCTGTACCTTAGGAAATACGGCGTTTTCTCAAAAGCAGCAAAGAACGTAAACAAGTAGGGGGTTGGGTGGGCAGATTCAGCGGAATTATTTCTTTTTCGTTGACAGATACAGAAAGACTTGAATATTCTCTTTACTTTTAGTTGTTTTTAGAAAAGTGTATATTTATCCGTTTATAAAAAAATTCCTCAACAGATCGCTTCTTGCTTTCAAATTTCCACTCAAAATAAATTTAGATATGCCAGGTTTTTTTTAAAAAAAATGCTTGTTTGCATTTACAGATTTTTTTAATTAATATTATTTAACTGTATTCTGAAATATATAAATTTATTTTCTGTATAAGTATTAAATTTGAAAGAGTGATTATATTAATACCGTATATAAATCCAAGTTTATCATTCAAGAAAGAAAGAAATAGGACCGAGTCGCGAACTTTTGTGCTGCCATCTACAGGCTGACAACCTTAGATGCGCGGTGGGACAAAATTGTCCCACCTTTTTTTATCTATAATAATTGATAAAAAAAAATACTTTTGAAATACAGATAATGTTTGGAATATATTTATTGAACATTGAAGATTTCCTTTAAATCTAATATTTGTTTCGAAATTCATTTTCTTTTTCTAGAAATTTAAAGAAAATCATTGCCAATAAAGGGCATGATTTTAAAAATTATTTTCGATAAATCTGAGAAAATTCTCAATGGTACTACAATTCTTTTCAAAAGTAAGATGTCTTGAAATATCCAATAAAACAATTTTTATAATTAATACCTTATATAAGTTTATGAAAAAAACTCTTGCAGCAGACGGCGTCCCACCGCCCCTCAAAGGGTTAAAATTGAAGGAAATTAATTAATTTCGGCAACTAGGTCAGTGAGTAACCGAAGGAATTAGACCGCTAAAATTGTAATAACTTATGCGAATGTTTTGTCAGAAGTAAAATTTTGAGGCCCTTGCGGAGAATGAAGATGAAGTAAAAAAATTCTGAAAAAATTCAAAAGTGATATATTTGTCAATCAACAACCTTTGCCACCTAGTACGATTTGATAGGCCAAATTTTATTTTTTTCACTCCACCTTAATTTATAGATGTTACATTTAAAATGCGGCGGGTACATTTTCAGCCTTTTGAGCCGTAAGGGCTTGAATACTAGCCAATATTAATTGCAATCTGGGAGGTAGTGTCTGTGAAAGCAGTTCTAACATAAGTGAATCGACTACGTCGTGTGATTCTGAGGGCCGCTACATTACACGAAATAACTCTGATGTTAGGAATTCTTGAGGCTTCGTTTCGCCACATATTGATGTTACTTCCTCTTTTTGCTTGGAGCTCGGATCTGTGCTTCCCGAAAATAAAATGACGTCTCGTACAGCTTTGACCGTATCTGGCGACAAATGAGACACCCAGTATTTGCATTTGGTTCGTGCTTAGGTGATCGGCTTAGCTTGAAAAACGATTCAAACATCTTGAAATGTAAAGCGGGATCAGCGGAAATGAAAACTGGAATCTTGACAGCCAGAATATCATCTATAATTATCTGGATGGCTTCAAGCACGCGCTCTATAAAAAAGTTCTTTCGCAAAATCCAGGCTCACCATTTTGGTGTGTTGATGTGGTAAGGAATGAAGGTGTAGGTTTGCTTTTTGTAAGCGGTTCATTTTCGGCGTAGCGTCGACCTCGGGACCAGAAACAGGGTTGACATATTGGCCTTTATTTGGCTTTATTTTTGCTTCTGACTTTTAGAAAGATTTTTAATAAATAATGTTTTTACGGTTTTTTAATAAACTATTGATATTCACTTAATGCTAATTCTATCATAGCAACTGCAACTCATTCTACAACCAACACTACATATATTCTATTTTTCTCTTGTGTCAGTGTCAGCAATGTCATGAGTGCATAAGCATCAGGTAATGTCAAATTATTATTATCTGTTTGTGTTGTGTTTTAACGTGACTCGTTTAAATGCTGTTGATAAATAAACGTTAATTGTTAGTTAGCTTCTATGCTTTCAGTTAACCACTAAAGGCTCTATATTCAATTCTGATAGTTGATTTGCAAAGCGTGTAATAGAAGCTCTACCGTTTTCCGTTGCCTTTTCAGTATTTTTACTTTGTCTCCCTCCGTCGTGGTGATTGCGGAATGCAACGTGTCGTACCTACAATGCAGAATCTACAATTCGCATAAAGTTAAGGGCTAATTGTCGTCCGAGAATGAGATTTCGGCACCATTACATGTTGAGATATCAAACGTTTATTTATCTCCTTGACACCAAACATACAAGATAACAACGGGAAGAAAAGAAAAGGCGTTTTATTTTACAACAAAGAAAATTAACAATATCAAGCTCGGGATATGTATGCGCAGTCAACGCCCACAAAGGGATCATGGCGTTGCCATTAATTTTAACATAACTTCTGTGGATCCTATTCCTAAACAATCTTCCTCGAGACACCTGTTGAAATAGTCTAAAATAGTCAAAAGTTTTTATACTGAAATATTCATAACTCGGTAAGTCTTAGTCACAGACGAGTGGAACTTTATTAATTTAAAAATATTTGTGTTTGAAGAATATTTTACTGAATCTGATTTATAAGTCTGGAGGGACTGTATTAAAATTAAGAATTCATAATTTTTTCAGAGCATATGTATTGACTCCAACAACATGAAATAGAATTCTCTAGGCCATTTAAAGCATTTTTTACGAGACAAATATATGTATATCTCTAACGTTTTAACTATTAAGTTTTAGGCATTGATTAGAGTGGATACCCTGTATAGTCAGGATTTTTAAAAATGGGCCACAATCCCCCTTCTATAATAAATATGTTATAAAATATCTTGGTTATACAAAATTTAATTTTATGCACAAAGGAACCGTTTTCTTCTATCGTATTCTGAATCCTTTTCTCAAATTTTTTGCTTAAATTAAAATAAAGTGTAAATTTCAAAATTTGTTTCAGTCACAAAGCTATTAGGTGGCTCATTTTAAATTATGCCCTCAGGGGCACTCTCATATAAGCGAGTACGGGAAGTGGCATTCCCGAGGTACCTGAGCTACCCAGCGCTAGGGGGTATATCCTGGCATCGGAGCTAGGTCACCTTTGGTGCTCCAGTCTTTGACCACAGAAGGTGCCCTTTTTCCCCATCCATGAGTGATTCACCCTTAGATATTCTAATCCTCTGTTGACTTTGGATTTCTTTAGGGTATACAGACTCATGGACCTGATATAGCTTTGCTCATCTTCGGAGATCATCAACACAACATTTTAAATTATTCAGAAATTATTTTTTAAATTAGTTTATAGCATGCGTCTTTCGATTACATTTGGTTATGCAGGGTGATTCCAAATTTCTTAGATATGTTTTAAGAGTAGTTCACGTATATCGAAACAAGTCATCCTTATAACAGAACATTGGGTCGCAAACGCAAAAGGCAATCATAATAGGAAGCTGCTTTCCAGCGAATTAAGAATAGAAAAGGTCACACCAGGTAAAGTGTAAAACCCAGGTTAACTTTTCGTCGGGAGCAACTAGCCTGACAGGCAAAGCTTGAACGTTTTCGTCCCCCCTTCACTTACAGGAAGAATAGAAGTCTCCCTTCCTAGTGATCTCCTTTTTTAACTGATGTTTGGTACTGGCCTTAAACACACATTGCGCCCGAACACATCACACATATGATTTCTTGTAATATCCAATTTTTTCCAATTTGATTCTCGAATTTTTACCAGAAGAATGCATGAACCCAATTTTGACATTTTATGCATTGCATAAGTTCTTCATTTGTTCGTTCATATATGACAAAAATAAAAACGTAGCCCTAGATTTTGTCCTTTCTAAACCAACAGTTTATGTCTATAATTATCGTTCATTTTATTTCTTTCTTTGGCTTGTTCCACGTCTAATTTATTAGGACTGCTTGGGATAATGACTACTTTTTGAGCTGTTCCTACAGCTCAAGATAATACTCCTATTCATTTATACATTTCAATTTAGGCAACTGCTTGTGGTCCAATTCAAGCAGAATTTAGACAACAGCCAAAAACCAACAACCTTATTATGAAACTATTTTAATAAAATTAGAAATTTCCTATAAGACTATATAATAACTTATTTTTATGCTTACATTTTAACAGTGAAAGAACTTTTAGTATTTTGTTAAAATGTTGAACTGATTGTATCTAAATTTAATCACTTATTCTATAAATCTGGCCACGTATTGCTTCCTCTTAAAAATAATTCCATATACCTAATTTGCAACGTTACATCGCTGTCCATTGTGCTGCCCAAATATTTGATAAAGTGGAAGTTATGATACCGGTGCAGCAGATTACAGAATGTAACTCATCCGATAATCAAAACAGATCGAAATCTAGTTCCGCCTTTAATGATTTCTTCATGCGTGGTAATCTAGACGACCGTCCAAATTCGGCGAATCTCCCATTTATGTCAAAAATTATTTAGTTCCTTTGCCTTATTGAATCTTTATCTTGTCTAATGACTTTTCCAACACCCTATACGTATATCGCTATGCAAATCGTCCGGTGGACGCATGCATATTATTCCAGAAAAACACGAAGCACAGGTAATACAATTAAACAGCACTTGTATAAATTAACAACACTAGCAGACAGCAGGTCACTACTAAATATTAGTGGAAGCACTGCCATTAGTGCTCAGCGTCTATCAGGTCACCAACTTCTCACTGCGGACAAAACTTCAAAGAGATAATATAATTGAGATCCTCCTGGTATTTATAGCCTTCCGATAGGGTATGACGTCACATAGAATTCTCTCAAAATTTCTCCATCAGTCCGTTCCTAGTAGAGATAGAGACATTTTTTCCGTTCCTAGTAGAGATAGAAATTAAACTTCTAGAGATTTTCTAGAAGCTCCATTTTGTTGTCAAGTCGTCAAACTGGTCTTCAAGTTTTTCGACGAAGTTGGATTAATTGGTTTGGCCTCCTGTAATAACCTCTGTAAATCGGTCTTTCCTGCCTTACTACTAACATTTCAAAGAAAGAGCATTACAGATTCGTAGCAATATCTATATTATATATTTCTTTTATATTACAGGCACTGAAGAAATAATTTCTGTCTGAGGTTGTAAGAAGTTCGAGGAAAATGAATGAACTTGCCGTCATGTTATTGGGACCGACTGGTAAAATAATACTTTTGTATCTTAAGATGTTTCATTAGAAATAAACTAATCGAATAAACTTCAAGATGGAGTATAGCACATTTTTATAAAAGCTCCACATCGTCGCTTAACAAGCGACACTACCTGTCTGAAGTTTTTGAAATTTCAAGGGGGAAGATAACACACTGAATTTTTTGAGACCAATTACGCGTATTTCTGAATTCTTTTAATTTCTGATCTGAACAGTATACCGCATGTTGCTACCAGATGTGAAAAGAAATCCAGAAATAACGGGTTATTGGTTGCGGAAAATTTAGTTTTTTTTAACTCTTTGAAGTTTCAAAAAGTTCAGATAGGTAGTGCTGCATTTTAAGCGAGGGCATCTTACAGAATTTAGTATTACAATAATTGTGCATATACAAATTCCCTAAAACACTGATTTTCTCATTGCGTTGGAGGAAAATGATATTTTATGTTAGATCATGGGTGGAATCACGGTCTTTACGAATATTTATGAGCGGCTATGAATCAGAATTGAAATTGAACGCAATACAATGTTCATTTACGGTTTTTATACACATTTTTATTTTAATTGCTTGACTTTTGTAAAGGTGGAATTTAGTGATTGAACTTACAGTCACTTCCTGCTGTACCAGAGTTGAAATTTTGCAAACCTGGGTCATCTCGATGATAGTACACTGTTTTGTTATTTGCAGAACTTAATAATCAACAAATCAATCAATTAAATTAAATTTTTATTTTATAGGAAAGACTCCGTCTGGTAGTGAATTTAGGAAAAATTGTTTTCTAGGTTCCATAATATTTACAGTATTAAATCATAAGTTAAAGGAAAAGAAAGCAGAAAATTTCAAAAATAAATAAAAAGCATTCTTCTTTACAATATGCTAAAAAAGTGGATTTTAGACTCGTTTTGCTTTATTAAATTTTATTATTCACATAATGGAGAATTCACACGTGCACACACATACAGATAATCTTAAGAGTTTTGGTATTTCTAGGCAAAAATATAAGCATTCTCAGCATGTTGGAACTTATTCCTTACGGACGGTTCTAAGGTTGTACGATATATTTTTACCCTTTGAAAATGGATTGTTACAGATTTCATAGAAATAAAGCAATGAAGTTTCACTTCCTTCTTCCAGCTCATCAGAGGGATTTCTAATCACTGCGTTGTGACGTCTTAAACACTTAGGGTAGTGTAAATCATTAACTATACTATTATCACTTATAATAAATTTTATTTGAAATCACTAGAAGGGTCTGATGGTTTCACAATAAATAGGTAAAGTATCTATGTACAGATAATAGTTGAACAGTAAGTCGGATAACATAGACATGGGTGCAATTACAGGATGGTGTTGAGACAGCCTTTGCATTTAACCAGCAAGTAGAAATTAAAGTCACTCAGAATATCGTCTGTACTTAAAATCTATAGGGAAAGTTCATCAAGTCCTCATGAGCGTCCACTATCTTGAATTAAAACTCGTACAGTTCAGATACCAAAGCTACTCTCTCAGAAAAAAGTTAAGCAAAAGCATACAGCTTCTTAAGATGACGTTCCGTCAGTGTTTCAACGATTCTTCTCACAGCTTCTCAACTGGTCACACGAGACAAAGTTACTTCGAAAAACCGCTCCGAAGATCCAACACCGGTACACGATCCTAAGATCGGAATTTTATCTCCAGATGATCGAACGATCAAAAAACAACTCCCTTTTCTTCTCCCACGCCGCAGCTTAAATCCTCTCGTTTTTTCAGGAACAAGGTCCACCCAATTCGTGAGGATTGGTAAGAATTCGATGACGTTCCTTTTCTCTCTCTCCTAGTGACTGGCTCATTTACGTAAGTCGATGTTGTCCGCAAGTGTGGTAACTTCCTTCCACGACTTTTCCCTGGCGAATGATTTATGGCTAATGACACTCTCGGATATTAACAGTTTGTGTTATGGGTAGTCTTGTCAGTTCAACTGAGAAGGGACATTAATCTCTCCTTCTTAATTAGGAGTTCTGAAAAGGTATTATGTGACAAGCGTCACTAGATCCATAGAAGTTCATCTATCACGCAGGGAGTGAAGAAAGCCTTTTGTGTGGATACTCCTTTGTTGAGATTTTCAACTGTTCAGGTGGCTACTTTGGCGAGACCATTTTTAACAGGTGGCCCTGAAATCTTCACAGTGTAAATAGGATTTATTCCATTTCCTTAGTAGTTCACTGCATTGTATAACTGTTAAATTCGCTGTTTATGATGGGGGAGACAAGAAGCGTTTAGCTGTGCTGTTATCTAAAGCTTAGGTGAAACTTGTGTATAACGATACTGTCTATAACTATAAAGTTTGCCTATAACGATATTTTCTTTGGTCTCGACGAAATTACTGTTTACTCAATGTATTTTAAAACTGCCTACAACGAGAATCACTTTTGAGACTCACTTGTCTATAACGATAATTTTACCTCTTTAGTAAACTATTAGAGTACATTCCCGATTTATTTTCTCTTGGGAAAACGCCAACCTATCAACAAGAATATCAGATGACAGGGGAATCGGGGGTAGGGACTATGAACCGAAGCCTATTGCAGCAGGGAATGCGGGGGGTTCTAGCGATCAGATGTTTGCTGCCTCTGACTCCTTGTGGAGACTAACCTGTTCATTCGGATTTGGCACATCGAACTGTTAGCTTGTTCCTTAAAATTCGTTTTTGATATGTTCTCATCTTGAATCTAGGATGGCGGGACATGAAACAATGGCATTTGAAGAAAGGTGCAAATAATCTAGAAAATTGATCAAGAACTAAAGCAAGTTGATACGGATAAATATATAAGATTTTTCAGTGGACGATAGCTACTTTTTTCTGAAAAAAGAAAAGACATTGACGATGCTGTGAAAAAAGTAAGAAGGATAGTAAACGGAAACGATTTAAAGTTTCCGTAAATGACGATGTTGACAAAGTATTCAACTAAAATTTTCATTTCGATGTTCTTATAGAGAGTTTAAATATAAATTTTGTATCAGTTTATAAAATTCTATATTTTAAATGTTTATAAAATACTCTTTTATGCCAGCGATTATTTGTAAGTTGAAGCAATAAGTGCAATAAAATATTTTAATATATTAATGCATGCACACGATCATCAAGATTGGCTGTGCGAATCCTCAAATTGGATTTAAAATAACTTCTCTATAACAATATATTTTCTAGGCACCTACAATATCGCCATAGAAAGGGCTTACTGTAATTACTGACTTGGTTGAGAAGAAAAAAATTATGTAGTTAGATGTCCATCTTTTGATACTATTTCTTCAGAGAATTCATTTGGAACTATAATTCGAATATTGAAATTTTTTTATTACTTCAGTTTCAAAAACAAGTATATGAAACAGCTGTTTTTTTACTTACAACTTTTTTTAACAAATTCAGATAAGTTCACTTAGTAGGTCAATAATTCTATCAGATAATCTGTCACGCGAATACTGGGAAAAATAGTAACGTTCAGTTTAAAAGATGTTGTGGCGATTAAATGATATTAATCTGCAATTCCAAGGGTTTTTGTAGCATAAAACAACACGTCGAAAGGATACTCATGTCGGTGTATTGCGATGATATAGTTTTAATGATACAGACGTTAGTGCCGGGACGCGGCTTACATTCGTTAACGATACAAAATTACAACAACTTTCATTTCTACATTGGAGGTGCTGAGGCTCGCGCAACAGCGCCCTCGTGTGACCAATGTTTCAGCACAGATGTAAAAGGAGGTTATAGATGTAATGATGCACACAAAATGGAAAGAACCCGTTTTATAATTAAACATAATTAATACAAGTGATAATATTTTGTCTGGTGTGCATCATAATTGTTAAATGTTTAAATATTTTTTCATGCTGAATAAATTTAATTTATAGTGGAAAATTCTTTATCGTATCTTATATTTGTTAAGAGTGCAAACTAATTTTATGAAAGTGAATATGATCCAAATTAAAGTGCAGATAATTATCAACACTTTCTTCATACAATGAATTTCCACAACATTTCAGTTAAATTTTTACATCCAGATGAAATAAAAATATCTGAGGCATTGAATTATTAATGAAATTATTAATTTAACATTTATTTGAGATTCAAGGATTTTCAAATATCCTTTAATGACGAGCGTAATCAATAAGTATTATTAATTAATTACTTAATTTTTCATTCATTTCAGATCCAAGAATAGTCATCTATACATTAATGACAAGATTAATCTGTAAATAATATTAAAAAAATTGATTACTTTAACATTTATTTTAGATCCAAGAATGATCAAATATCCTCTAATGACAAGCGTACTGCCGACAGTCCTTTTTTCTACTATTTACCTCATACTCATCAAACTCATAGGTCCAGCCTGGATGAAGAACAGAAAGCCGTATAATCTTCGACAAGTGATGGTTGTGTACAATATTTTCCTTGTCGGCGTAAACGTATGGATTACCCTTAACGTAAGACTTTATTTTTTAGATTAATTGTTGAATGTTTATGGTTACCTGTTACATTTTCTAATTTTTTACCTGATAATCTTAATTGTTGACATACAGTTTGTAAATTCCGTCATCCAAAAATTATTCAAAACGCTCTATTGGCTAGACCAGGGGTTCCCAACCTATGCGGATAACGCATTAGTGGGCCGCAAAACACTATTTAAGAGTCGAAGTCAATGCAGCTTCGAGAGTCTTCAGTCGCTTTTTCTTTATAAAACAATGTATTTTTAATCCTTTACACTAATATTTACTAATTATTGACATATGCATGCATATAATATATATATGTATGTGTGTGTATTTTTTTACTTGTATATTTAGTTAGTGGGCTTCAAAATATTTTTTACACAATAGATGGTCCACAAACCCCAAAAAGTTAGGAACCGCTGAGCTATATCGCTGAACCTAGATCTACCAAATTGTTACTTCTTTGTTAGTATGCGTTCAATAGAAAGATCTTATCAAAATATTAATTAGTGCTTTAATTAATTAAAATTAACCAAAATTTTAAGTATTTTCTTTAATATCTTCGGAGCATGTCATCCCACAAAAACAATTTTTATACCATTTAAAATTTGTAAAAAATGAAGTGATACCATATTTATTTCCCTGTAATACTTGCATTAATTTTAATAATTTCTGTAGCAATAACATTTTTTCTTTCAATTTTTTCAAATTTATTATTCAACGTCTATTGCAATAAATTTTTATTACTCATTAACTATTCAAATACTCAATGGTCTGTTTAATTGTGGAGTCGGCTTTCACACTGTTATTTAAAAAAAATTAATAAATTTATATTTCAAAAATATTTAATATTCAAGACTTACTTGATCGATTTTGTTTCAAATTTAAAGGAAGTATCTCTCATTTAGTATAATCCGTGAAAAAAGTATCCCAACACTTCTTATCTATCGTTATCTATAAAATATAAATGCAATCATTCAATTTGGGAGTATCTGCTTTTAAAAATATGTGCATTTCCCATAAGGCGCCATCTACTTATTTATATTTGTCTCATCTTCAAATTTTTCAATGGCAACCCCGATCTTTCTATCTTTTAAGTGATTCTAAATAATAAAAAATCACCAAATATAAAATTCGAGGTGAATCGGTTGAAATAAACCGGAGATATACAAGAAAAACGATAAATGGGCTCTAAACATAAAAAATATGTCACTCTGTTAAACCTTTTTATTTCATCTGTTAATGGAGCAATTTTCTCTAAGAATATTTGGTGTTTTTAGATGTTTACTGTTTGGTGCAAAAAAAATTATTAATTAAGAATTCGAGATGCATAATATTAAATTAAAACCCAATAGAAAAATTTATACAATATTTTCATACATTATTATTCTATATAATATAACAGGTGAACAATGCAAACTTTATATGCATAAATATATTAGTCATTAACTATTTAACAAGATTAATTTACTATTTAACAAGATTAATTCATTATTTAACAAGAAGTATATCTAACATTAAATAAAATGTTGCATGCGACGTAGCATGGAATCTTTGACACTGCTACCAACATCTAAATCTTATATTCACTTTCTTATAAATAACGAAACCGTAAATATTTTGATATCAAGTTTGCGACTTATTTGTCTGTACGAGAAGCTAGATTGATAAACATCGATTATTTCGAATTTCGTTACATTGTCTACTTCTCTTTGCGTATTAGTAAAATAATCAAAAATTTTAAATAATAACAGCGATCAATATTTATAAATAGCAATCTTAAACATAAAAACATTTTAGGCAGCTGAAAATAAAAGACATAATCTTTTTATGAAATATTCTTTCATGAACTACAGAAAAATTGTGTCATGCTGCTGAACGATACCAAACAATTTTCCACCAAAAAAATAGCTTCCACCAAACGATAAAATCATTTGTAAAAATTTTTTAATTTAATTTTTTATACTTAATCGCTTTTTACCAGTAAAAGTCATAAATTAAAACTATTAATTTATCGAAACATTTTGAACTTTTGTTTCATATTTTTGAAAAAAAATGCATTTTGTCCAAGTCTTAAAAAACTGTATTAACCACACATAAGGAGTTACTATATTATTGAATTGAATAATGTTTTATTTATTCATACATTTAATAATATATAAACTCATTCTTTATACATAATTTTGCTTCCTTGTATTCTTATCAATTTAATATCTTACAAAACATTTCTACTATCATAAACGGCTTTCAGTTTAGTGGTTTACACGTAATGTTTCTCGAAATGCAAGAGGAGTAGAGTTTGTTTTATTTATTTATTTATTACAGTTATTTGCTTACACTTATTACAACTTTACACTTAATTTAAAATGAAAACAATTCTTAATCTTAGGCAACATCGGAAGACATACTTTATTTTCCGATTAATTTCAGAGTTTTTTTTGTCTTCCTGCAAATTCTTTTGTAAAGTTGAGATGCCCCCTTAAGAAAGTGAAACTCTGTTTGTTCTGAAAGCTTTTGGTTATTGCTGCATATCTTTAAAAATATTTTAAGTTAAAAATTTCAAAATTTATAAAAATTATAAAATATACTTTCATTTTTTCAAGTGCATAATTTTTTTCTTATTTATCAAGTATTTTAATAATAAAAGATCATTATTGTTAAAGATTCAATTTATTTTGAACTATATTGAAAAAACGGAAATGGTCCTTTAACATTAGGAATTCCAAATGTCTATTATTCAAAACTCATTAACTCAAAATTAAAAAAAAAAAATGTTAAATGCATTCGAACTATTTTAATCCGAAGAATCTGGACTTGTAATTAAAATTAGGTTTTCCCAGTGGAAAAAATTGAGTTTGTATAAATCTAAATATGAAGACGACTCCTTGCACGGAAAAATATTACATAGACTTATAGAGGACATATTTTTAAGGTGGCAGTCACTTTCAGTTTTATTGTGAGAAAATTACTGTTGGAGAAAAAAGAAGCATTCGGATAATTTTTCGAGGGACTGCACTATTTTGACATAACTTCAAGAATTTCAAAAAAGCTTGAATTGAACGACGAAATATCATTAGAAAAGGCAGACGATAAAATGATTAATGCTTTTGAACACTATCATGCTAAGATGTTTCGAGATGTAGGTTCGATTTACTTTGGCGTAATTTTATTTACACCTTTTCTGAAATTTTTGGAATACTTTTAGTAGATCGATATCATGCACTTTAAATATAATGTGTCTGTGTTCGAAGATGTCGTTTGAATACTAATTGTTAGTAAATAAATCTCTGAATGCTTCTCTTGAGAATAAAATCTTGGCAGCAGTATTCTGTTTAAAATGTAAACAATAACGTATTGAATTCATGCTTACCAGAAGCACGTTAAATACATCTCGTCGGTTTAAATTTGGAAATACTTGCTCATTTTACATTTCGTCGCTTTTTTAAGACTTGGACAACATCTATATTAGTTTTTCAACATTTCTAAGAGGAAGAAAATACTCAAATGTTGGCAACCAATATTAAACATTTCTGGATTTTTTTCACATCTGTAATTTTGTAACGTTCACCCGTTACAAGACCTCGAATATGTTAGAAAGCGTGAGGAAGTCTTGAATGTTTGTCTGTTGTGTTAGTGTTAAGGATAAAAGAAACAATAAAATCGTGTATGAACAAGCATGCAACAATCAAAGCCTTAATCGCGGTGAAAGGGACGCTATTAGATATTGTGAAAAAAATTTCTTTTTTAAAACTTCATTTGTATTTCTTGATAAAAATAATAAAAAATTCCTCCAAACATAAAACTTTTTATACTATGCAATTATTTCGTAGTATAGTACTTAAGTACCATTTCACAAAGAAAAACATTAATAAAAACTATCTATTTAACTATATAATTAAAATAATTTGGTAAACTATTCTGGCAGTTCTACAGCCCCAACCACCAGAGCGATGTCGACGCTTTTTATTTTACTTGAAACCTTATGACGTCTAGATATGTCATCACGGTTCGCGTGCCCTCCCCACCCTCCAGTTCTGACCAAATTCGAAAAAAATGGCTTCTCCACTGTACGTTCTACTATGGGAAAAAATATTTATACAATTCGCCAGCCACATCCAGCAGACTGATTTGGATAATATTTATTTCACATGACAGCTTATGATGTCTAGATATGTCATTAAGGGTCACCTGTCACCCACCACAATCCATGTTCGAACGAAATAGAACAAACACTTATTCACTGTATATCCTCCTATGGGGAAACACGTCCAGGAAGTTCATCAGCCACAATAACCAGATCAATTTCAATAACTTTTATTTCATATGGAAACTTATGACATATAGATGTGTCCTCAATGGTCAACTACCTCCCACCACAATCAATTTTCGAACGAAATCGATAAAACAATTCGCTACTGTACATTCTCTATGGAAACAAAGTCCATACAGTTCAACAGCCACAACCACCAAACCTATATCGATAAATCTTATTTCATATCGAGGCTTCCCTAATAGCACAGAAAAAACGGCCAATATTTTAAGAATAATGTTGGGTATAATTCCATAAAACGATCTCCCATTTTATCAAAGTTAGAATCACATTCGCATTTTCAGAAGCGAATGTTTCTAAGCACAACGAGTTGTTTCGCCGTGCTATGGACCTCAATACCAATTCCTTGTAGAAAAAATAATTTGGCGAGGGGGGAAATAAGAAGTCAGAGACGTCTTGAATGCGTTATGTCCTTGCGCCTTTCTTTTGGGAGGAGGCGTCGAGAAAGTTTCGTGACCCTCAGGTGCGACCCCTCAAGGGTTACCGAAGGAACATCAACCAACGGGCTGCATGGTCCGCCAAAGTCCGATTATTCGCGCCGAATGATGCAGGATACCCATAGAGAGCACTGGC
>BGPR01019306.1:0-29508 GCA_013235015.1 Araneus ventricosus
TCATCGGTACTTCGTTCGGTTATCAACAGAAGAACTGAATTATTCGCTCTATCAAGAACTAAAACAATTGGCTGTTCAATAAAAGCTTAGCTTACAAGCCTGTAAAGATTTCATCTATTAAAAATAAACTATGCCATATTTTGAAAATATTCTACAGCAAGGTAATCAACGCTTCCCTTCTTCAAATAAATGATCTATTTAAGCCAATTCTAGAGTTCCGCCGATTCAAGGTATTAATTCCTCCAAACTGCATTATCAAATTCGGCCCGATTTTGCGTCCACATAAGCGTTGTATGTATATAGATAGATATAAAAGCAAGAGATTCCCTTGCGCTGCTCTCTTCCTGTTCAATAGTTCACCGAAAGAAACTTCATTTAAATCAATAAATTCAAAAAGATTGGAATTTTCCGCGTAAAAGATAAAGCTCAACCAGTTACAGTGCTCAGCGTCAGGTTGAGATTGAGTATCGTATCTTTACCAAAGGGTGTAAGAAAGTAAGGACCCTTTTGCGCCACGTATTAGCGTTTTATATAATATAGATAGAAAAATAGATGAATGAAACGACTTTGATGCCATTGAAAATTTCAAGGTGGATACTTATTATACATAGAGCTGGTAGATTATTACAATGGCGCTTTTCAATTGAAAGGGTAATACATAATGCTACGTTGAAAATCAACAGTACAGGAAAAAAACCTAAGTCAATGAAAATAAAGGTAGATGGAAATATTTTGGAAGAAAATAGGGACAAAACTACCCAAAGTTTTGTCAAAAATATAATACTTAAGTAACTACTAAATTCTAAAAGATGGATGCTAAAACCAGAAATACTATTTTATACTATTTTTGTAATCTCTCTAAAATATTAAAAAAATTGTCTTAAATTATTTTGCTCTTTTTTTACATTTCTTAGATGTCTGTTCTTTAATTTAGGACTGATATAATTTTCTCAGAAAAAATGTTGTAAGAAAAAAAAAAAGGAAGAGAATATTAGGAACGTATTATCTATTCCGCCCCTAACCATGTAATGCAGGGGTACATTCGTCTAACGCAGGGACGGAACGAAACTTCAGAATTAGAATGTATATAAATAAATTAACACACTGAAAAATTCCACAAATACGAATTATAATACTTATACATTACTCTATCTAGAAATAAAACAATCTGGAATGGATTCCCTTTGCACTTCCACAAAAGTAGAAATATTTTTCATGCTTTATAACTGTTTTAAAAGTAGAAATTTAATCTTAATTATTTCTACGACTTCGGAAAGAAGCCGATAAGCCAATCAGTATTGAATACGAGAGCTATAACATTTTACCTTCAACCCTACCGTAGAAGCAGCGACACATAAACTACAGACACCCTGTGAAGTTAATGGGATATAGTAGCTCCCCTTAACTAAAACGATCTGAGAATGGTCAAGTATGCCCTCTCCCCTACCGAAGCACAGATCTTCTAAATGGTGTAACGTGCTTTCCATAGAGATGGGTTTTACCAATAAAACTGTTTGCTATTTTGTTTGAGAAATGTGGCGTGAGTTGTTTTCAGGCTGTAAAATTACTGCACCCTTTATGTTTCCCTTGATCGGAACCACTTCGATTCACCAGAATCTGAGGAATAAGAATTTAAAAAAAGGACATTTCTCTTTATATAGCATGTAATTGATTCCTTAATTTTGCATGTCATTGTGATGCTCATGGCGCTCGCCCTACCTGCCCCATATGGTTACATACTGCCTAGAGCAGCCAACCCCTCACGAAACGAACACATGCAAAAGGAGGGGTGACTACTATCGGTTTCGCTGTATTTGCAAAGACTTTCTTTAATTTCATAAAAATATGTTTTTTTTATGAGCAATGAGTTACAAAAAAGCGATGTAAAATAATGATATAATATGTAATGCTTTACCATACATAGAAACGGCTAACTATATGAATAAGTAAAATTTCAGAATCCTCCATGAAAAAAGAATACTGTCACTTTCCCTTATCATTGTTTGATAGTTAGAGTTCAAAATATCAGACAAATGGGAAAGCAAGTTTCTCGATATAAAGCGTCCATTCCCAGGGCATAGGTCTGTTAAGGTCGCCTCCCTTTTTCTGCAGTCTATCACTTGGAAGAGATCACCAAATTACACAATTATGAGCAGCTATCTACAAAACAGTATCAACCCTATAAGGGTTTAAGACAGGAAATCACTTCTTTTTTTCTCCAGTATGCCAGAAGTGTAAAACCAAATGGTGAGTAGATGCTTCTACTACCCTAATGTTATAGATATTTCCACTTTCTTTGTGACATTGAGGAAGTGCAAATCAGTCAGCTGTGAAAAAAAAACGCTGAAAAATTGAACCACTGGTCTGAAAGCGAAGCAAGAACATGAAAGAAAGATCCTAAGATAATGTTTACAAGAAATTTAAGCAATAATTTTATTTGAATAACTAAGTTTAAATCAAATTTTTTGAACAAAATTAAAATAAAATCAACATAGTAAATTTTTTGGCGCCTTTAGAATCATTAAGCGCTACAGCCTTAGCCCATTGGATGGGGTGGTTTTGGTTAGAAATGAAACAGATTAAACCGTAGGCAGAGAACGTTTAGATCAACATCAAATTGTTTAAGTCAGCGAAGATAAATCGTATCAATTCACGGGTGAGGATGAGCATCTATGGACTTACTATTGTTAGCTTATTGCGTGGTCACTTTTCTGGCTATGCGCCCACAACTTGGCGTCCTTTTTTCGTCTTGGCGAATTTCTTGGAGCCGCTGTATCGCCGGTTTGGCTCTAAAGCGTCACGATCATGGTATGCGTATGTGAAATTTAATTTACTGGCAGATGTTTTGGAAATAAGCGAAATATCGGAATTTAATATATAAAATCCTATATTTTTTTATATAATGCAGGCTTGTTTTTATTTCATATAAATAAATATTACAGTTTAAAGAAAAGGGATGAAAATTTTTATTTTTATGTTTTAAAATATTGTATTTTTGTTAGAAAATTTTTGGGTTACATGGAAACGTAAAGCATAATATCAATAAATTTAACGTTTCAGTGATCTTAACAGACTTTTTAGTTATCCTTATTAAAAGTGTTAACATCTGCAGTTTAAGTTTATTTCAATAGTCGGTGAAAATGTTTATTTCTTTTTTTTTAAAATGTAAAGACACAAAACCATTTCTAAGAAAATATCAATGCTTGCCAATGATATATTTATGCACTGGTTCGCTAGCGTTTATAGTTTTGCTGATATGCATTCTTCATTAAGTGATCAAATCTAAATGCCTGAATTGCATTGCTTTTTTGATCTTATGCCAATTGCGAGCTGAATTTTAATAAATGCTATGGGATTAAGAGAATCCACTAATATATTATTTACAAACCTATGATGCATCCGACTACACGTTATTAACGAGGTTGAAGACATTTCTTCCTAATAATAAAAGTAGTGTCAGGCATTGAATTATTTCCAAACTCCACCGTCACATAGCGGGCAATTGTGTTTTATCACAATATCTTGTGTGTGTGCCTTGATTGTAAAAGTATAATTTTTTAAATAAAATTCTGGTTATATACAGGCTTTATTTTCATTCTGAACTTTAATGGATAATAATGAGACTCTTATTTGACATTTTCCAAGCTGTATGATATATTTGAGATTAGATCTATAGGAATTTTATTTTTTTAAGAAAAAACAGTAAAAATTAATCGGTTTTATGTTAGTTAAATTTCCTTTATATTTGGTTTAAGAAAAATTTAAAAATGTTTTTTGAATATCACACCGATAACGTCAAGACATTTATAAATTGTGAAAAAGGCACCTGATTAATTTCGAATAGGTGTTAAATTTTCTCCTTATGCTTTGATTTTTTGCAGAGATTTTAAAAATGTCTGTAGAAAAAAAAATTCAATGTACTTTACTTCGTAGCTAGCGCATTTTCGTAAAATTGATAGAAAAAAGTTTGATCGTTTTTACTTTCTAGTACACAGAAGTATACAAGAGAAAATATTATAATCCGTCGATCGTAAATTTCAACACGAGATTTTGAAAGTTAATCTCACACGTTTTCGACCTCCCTGATCCGAAGAACACAATTTTAGATTTGTTTGTGAACACGGTAACTCGGAAACGGTTAAAGCTAGAAGGCGAAATCTGGTGTATGGACTTTATACAAAAGTGGTATATATCGAAATCAATTTTGGATAAAGTCCATAAACAGAAAATTGTCGTATTAGGGTTCATATGAACACAGAAACTCAATAGCTAAATAGATAAGGTAGTACACAGTTTTCAAAATTAGGAGATGAGGCCGTATTAAATTTTTAGACGAAATCCCACCGAAACGTTGACTGTCGGTCGGTTTCTGTAATCGCATGCTTGTGGAATTACTATAATTCTCCAAACGCAACGACTTGAATAAATATAAGGAAATTTGGTATGTGGTCTTTTAATAGTACTTAATTTTCGTTTTTTTTCAATCGAATTAACTCTAATGCCCCCCTGAAACTCAATATGCCATTACTTTTCTATAAAAAAAATTATAAATAAAAATTAAATTTAATTTTGAAAATTCGCGACTTCCTTCTCTACCTGGACTATAGTATCCAAAGTTTCAAATTTCGTTGAATTAAATTTTAGTTTATTATAATATAGATAATCTTTTGCGTACTAAATAAGGTTATATGAATAAGCTATTTCTTCCAAACATTTAATTGCATTTGGTTTCTAAATGTAATCTTTGGTTTGAGGATTATTAATTCGCCTCTTAAAAGCATATATAACTAGTTTCAGTACAAAAGCTTGAAGTATATTGTTTTTATTTAAAACATTGGGGTTAGAAGGTTATTTATAATCCTTCATATTATTAATTATTACTGGCTATTTTGGAATATAGATTATATGTATTTATCATATAATAAATGTTTATGTGCATACAAAACACGCCAGTTAAGCTCCATTTCTATTTGTGATCAGCTCTAAATTTTTTTTTACTTTTTTTGCTGAATACTAAATCAGAAACAATATGAAAAAGTTTTATAGTGCCATCAGAGATTAGTAAAATATATACTCATGTGTAGTTAAACCTTAAAATTAAGGAAATAATTTTTTACATTCTAGCGAACTAATAATATGCTGACATTATGGGTAAATAAGTGAAATCAAGAATATAAAAATGACAATAATAATGTAATTACAGCCAATATTTAAAATGCAACTATTAATAAACATCAAATATTGATCACAGACTTATCAAAGAATATCAACTTCTTTCAACCTTCAATGAGTTCAGTATTTTAGAAACTCGATACATGAAAAATAATAATAGCCTTGCTATTTGCCAACGGTGTCTCAGTCTATTATTCTAGTCTAAAGGTGTTTATTTTTGTCTGCACACGGGCAATATGCAGAAAGAGGGCTCCTTGAAGACATAAAAGTGTAATTCTTTGTCACCGACATTGGTGGCTTAGTTCCAAGCAGTAAACTGATTTGAAGCTCTGGTTAAGAGTGGAATAATTCTTAGGTTAGTCCGCCCCTCCAAGGGGCTTGGACCGTCCACAGTCCTAGAGGGGGAAGAGACTTGGATCTGCTGCGCTTTTGGAAAATCTTGCTGGGGAGGGGAAAGACACTTTAAAATAGATAGCATCCAGCCGCTCGCTTTTCGAACTCGCTCAGACCAACCACTCAGAGGTTAGACTTGTTTTCCATGTATAGTAATAACAGTATTAGAAACGATGTTTTGCTTTAGATCTGGTGATCCATATAAAATTTATTTCCCATGTTCCCAAGATATTGTAATGGAACAATTGAAGAAAAGATTTCTAGAAACAACTACACTCTTCCAGTGTAAAAAGCATTGAATCAAAACTATTACTGGAAATATTTTTACAAGTAACACAGTTAAAGCGATATTAATATTAATTGAATTTTAAAAAACTAATATTTCAAAATATATTCTCATTATTGCGTTATAAGGTAGATTTTTTTTAATTATTTTCCTCCTTTAGCTTTTATTTAAATTTATATTATGAAATATATAAATATAATAACTTTTCTCTTTCTCAAATTACGTAACTAAAATTTAATTATGTTAAGCAATCAATTGATAACCAAGTTCTGAAATATTTAAATAGTGTATAGCCGTCAAGAACACAAAATTGTACAAAATTTCAACACACATTAATAAGTGAATGATGAATGAACTTTAAAATTCCATTTTCACAAACAGAAACAAATCAAGTTAAATGAAACTGTAAAAATATGATAATGTTTGTGATAACCGATGAGTTGAGGCGATAGTCTTCGGACAAAGGATATATTATTAGGATGATGATAGAAGAATATTATTATGAAAAAATGGATAAAAAATTAAGTAACTACGTTTTTGAGAGAAGGAAATATATGAGCTCACAGCAAGTTATGTTTTATTCTTCTTTAAATTTTTATGCTTCAAAACTGGAAGAAAATTGTGATGATTTTATTTCCCCTTTGAATCAAGCTCTTCTGATTCATCCGAAGTTGAAGAGAATCGTCAAATATATAAAGTAGACCGATATAATGTCCAAGATGGAGCGAATCGATGCTATAGAAAGGATTAAAGACTTAGAACAAAATCTTCCTTTTCTTAAAAAAGAGTACACATTTTTTTGTGAATCATTAATACAAAAAAAGCAAAACATTCTCCCACTTGAATGATTCTGAGGTTTATTTTTATTAATCCCCAAACTTACAGTTTTTTGTGATCTTTTTTTCTGTATGTGCTTATACTATTTCAACATCCAATTTTCTTAATTTTGCTTATTCAACTAGTGATGAAAATGTATAGATTTTTATAGTTTTACAATTTTGTCAATTCATTATTATGCTTTTGTATTTAATATACCACTTTTACGTTCATGCAAATAGGAACATGCTCTTAACATGTTCTTCCACGACTAAGCGAAACAGATTTTTGATGCGTGAATGGGAGAATATGTTGTTTGGGGTTAAATGGATAGTTCACGATTCAAACAGCAGACTATATTAATGATTAAAAACTGTATTTATTGAGCTAGCAAGAGCTCGCGCTCACACACACAAAAATAACTACACAACAACAAGGGGAGAACCGCGGATTTTAACCTAAGGATTGTTGGTTTGAAGTAGGAGGGGTTGAGAGGGAGTGGACAATTTCTCCCTTGGCATTGTGTACAAAATCAAAAGTAAATATAAGCTCAGAAGTTAAGTACAAAAGATTATTAAATTTATCTGATTAAAAGAACAATAGCCATGTCAATAAACATAAAATTTTAGAATCCTTTTTTGTCGCTAAAGTGCCGGAAGAGCAAAAATTGAGTGAAAAAATATGTAACCTCTAAAATGTAAGGCTCGTTTTCTAAAATTCGCTTAATTGTCACTTAACATGTTCGTCCACTTAGCTCTTCAATTATAAAATAAATCAAATAGCTTTATAAAAAATGAAAAATAAAGATGAAGCCAAGAGTTAATGATAAAGAAGAGGAAAAAAGCAAGTCGAGTTTCGGTCGAGTGAAACTCGGAAATGAAATTAAGTTCACTCATTACACGCATCCGAAGAATGCTGTTTTTTGAAGAAAAATCGAAAAAAAGTGGATCTCAAAACTCAGTAAAGCCAGCGATTACAATAACTTCTGCTGGCCGAAATCTCCTGCCCTCATGCGGTGCGGCACAAGGCAGGGATTGAAGGAGGGCAATTAGGGCAAAATTTTACATGGGGGGATTAATTTCTCTCATGATAGTTACTTTGTTAATTTTTTTAATGCTATTTTAGGAGACATGATTTACATTATTGTAATATCGGTTGTTGTACCGTGAAAGTTTTTCCTTTTTTGTCTCATGGGTTACAGGTTGGGTTTCATTATATTGGGCACAGCTTCTCTTCAGTATCTCTTGCCATCCGCAAAGATTCAGCTATACGCTTGCATGCTAGACATGTGCCGCGGGGGAATGAAATCCTAACTTGTTACTGCTACAGTAGTTGTACCAGGAAGCAAAGGTAAAAAGAATTCTGGCAATTTAAGTGTTTAATAATTTTTCAGATAACTAAAATGAACAAATAGGAAATGTTAATATTTGTTTCTCTTCCAGTATTTTAACACAAAGAAAAACTGAGAATTGTTGATAGTTGATCTGGATAGTTTTTAAAACGTTTTCTTAGTATTCTGAGATTTCAATTAAAAGTGAAGATTTGGTTCATATCTATAATTAATTAGAAAATAAACCAAATCGTTTTACAAAAAATGAAAAATATATATGAAGCCAAGAGTTAATGATTAAGAGGAAAAAACAATGAGTTTTTGGCCGACTACAACGCGGGAATGAAATTATATTTACTCATTCCAGATATCCGAAGAATGTTTTTTTTAAAGAAATGTCGCCAATAAATGACTAAAAACTCAGTAACACCAACAGTTGCAATAACTTTTGCTGGTCGAAATCTCCTGACCACATGCGGTGCGGCACAATAGGCTGGGTTTTCAAGGGGCAATTAGGACGCAGCTGAAAAGTTTACAAGCGGCGTTAACTTGTTACTGGTGCAGCAGTTTTACCAGCAAGCAAAGCTAAAACAACTTCTGTTACAAGAGTTGCACCACCCTTAAGGAAAAGGTCAAGAACACTAAATGCAACCGTTATTTCTGAAATTGTTGTTTAAATTCACTTGCTTTATGATTAAAAATATGAAATAGCTAAAAAGGAATAATACTTGAAAAAATTATGGTTTTATAAATGGTTAAAATATGATTAAAATATGTAAAAAAAGAATTTTCTTTTGTTAAATGTTGGGTGGTTTAGATATTTGATCTTATAACACTTATAATAGTTATTTTGTCTTTTATTTTTTACTTACAGGTGGGAGTCATTTTTTAAAAAAAGGATGACGCCATTAAGATTTGAAGAAAGAAGCCAATCATTCTGACAAATAAGTCTGTGAAATTGAATAAGACTGCATTGTATTTCCTAATCTTCAATGGAATTTTTAATAAAATTATTTAAATGATATCTTTCTTTTTCCTCGTTCTTTATTCTTATCTTCAATGTAGTGGAATAGGTTTGGCAGTATTGTGTGATTTAATTGAAATTAAATACAGTAAATATCCACCACAAGCTGGTCGCCAAAGAGGGTTAATGAAACAATAAATTATTATAATTTTGTCTGTGAATCAATACTTCGCGTTCCCAATTGAGTGTTGCATCACTGTAAGAGCAATATTTGGATTCGTGACAAGCCATATAACAAATTCGTCACTTCAGTGAAATCTTTCTTTTTTCTCATTTTTTTTTCTTATCCTCAATGCAGCGGTGTAACTATAATTTGGCTGCAGTGGCGTAGTGACGGTGAGTGTCACTCGGGGCATAATTTGATTTTTTCGCCCCAGTTGTCACCAGTGGTTTATCAAATGTAGATGGGGGCCGAGGTATTATGTTACTTTTTCACCCCGTGATTACATTTGCATTTAAAAAGTGACATAATGGCACTTATTTTTTGTTTCAATGACGCCCTCTCAAATTGGCACCCGGGCATTTATACCCTCTTTGCCCCCCCCCCATCGCTGAGTCGTTGCTACACTGATCTGGCAAAATGCAAGGGAATCCGGCCCCGAGGTGTTATAATTAAATAGGTATATTCACAAGGACACTGTCCTGCCATTCCGGACTGAAAAAAGAGCTCCATCTTAAACATTGACCAGGGGTCCCATAATGTCTAGTTACACCTTTGTTTCAAATGAATCTAATTTCTGCTATTTCAGCTCATCGGTAGCATACCGATTAGCAGATGCTAATCTGTGTTCTCTGTTGCCTTTTTTTAGTTTTTCTTGAATATCTCGAAAACTCTTCAGTTTTCAAACTACATGTGAATTAACAAATTAAAGAGGGTAAATTTCCCTACAATTTCATGCTTTTACTTTTCTTCCAGTTTTAACAATTTCCGTTCTAATTAAGGTTATTTTAAACGATAAAGTTGCCATACAATATTTTCTCTAATTTTAATAAATTTAAAAAAATATTTTTTGGTATAATTTACAATACTTTTCATTGTTGCAACTCTATTCAAACCGTTTTCATTGATTTAATTGCGTTCTTCTCTTTCATTATTGAAAGCTGAGTTAATATCCTAATACATTTTGCTTTCATATTTTTTTCACCAAAATTTTGTGGAATCTGTAATCCAAGTTCTGTGAGATATTACGTATATTAATCTATACTTATAAAAGAATATTTTTTCTGTGTGTGAGAGAGAGATGTTTAAACTAAAGCCTTGAGATTTGGTACACAGTTAGTCGTTCAATGCTCCTCGAAGCCCAAATTTTAAAATTTAATCTAGAAATTGTTTTATTTAAAGTTTTGTTGTCATGTTGCGTGATTTTTCACACGTTTTTGACCGATCTACGAGAAATAATGATCATAGAAAACCTATCTATGCAACATTAGATGGAACAAACATTATCGTTTAAATGACTTCCCGATTCACGAGCGACTTCCCTCTGTGATGCATCTAAGCGTCCACATTGAAAATTGTCAGACAGTTTACTTCACGACAGAAAATTCTGCTTAACTTGCGCAAGCACCCAAGATGAGTTTGCACGCAACATATTTCACAATGAAGTACCCAAGTACTACACTTAGAATAATGTAAACAAATCTTCCTTCCTCTTTCCGGACTAATAAAACCGGTTCCAAGTACCGAGAAGCGGTAGTTATTCAATATAGCCTTAATTATATAATATTGAATGCAATTGAAAAAATTTTACTTACTGAACTGATCTATTAGAACTAATGACAACTAAATTATTTTATAATCATTGAAAATGAAAACTCTCCATTCAGTCAAATCACTGAAATGACAGCTCCGTGAAAAGTTTATTTTTTAAAATAAAGATTGGTTTCTTCCTTAGGGGCCTGTTAATTCAAATGGAAGGGCCCTTATGTATCTGGAATTGATTAAATATTAGTCTATCTAAAGTAGAATTTTGCATCTGGTTTAATGGAACTGAATTTTGAGAGTTTCTAGAATAATTATGGTTATCCCGATATAAACAATTATTACCGAAATTTTCAATAATGCAATGAGAATTTAATACCAAAATTAATGCTTGGGAATTGTAGCTAAAGAGAAAATATTAAATAGTTAATTTGTGAAAACAATGAAAACTACTTCCTTTCCGTATTATTTACCATTCCATTTTCATGTGTTAAGTTTTATAAAATGTTTATAATTTAATTTATGATTGTCGTTCTGGGTAAAATTAAATGAGTTTTGGTAGTAAATTAAAAAAATGTAAGTGAAATAAAACGAAAACAATTGTGATATTCAACCGAAAACTTAGGCGGGTGCCTTACAATTGACAACCAAATTATAATGTAATATCATTAAAGATACTCGGTGACAATAATCTAAGAATGTGAAAAGTAATCCCTTTAACATTCGAAAGAATCTGAATTTTTATTCATCATGTAAATAAATCAAAACTAAAAAAAAATATGAACTCAGCAAATTTATATTTATTTTTGGGGCTGTCGGAAATTTAAGTTGTTTCGAGAATTATTCTCATTTCATTAGTGACTTAAGTTGCATTAAAACTCATAAGAAAATTATGTCAAACTTAAAAACACTGACTTCAAAAAATTGCAATTATTCACCAGACATTTATAATAATATAAATAAAATAATAAACTAATTAAAAATAAATAATACTTTCTATTCATACATACACACCAGTACATTGAAACTAGCGCACCAAGAAGGGTGCACCGGATTGAAATGAAATTTAATACACATAATGGAACAGATGAGAGATTAACTTGATCCCAAAATCAAGACATTTAAACAAATACAGTGTGTGCAATTAGACAAATACAGTGCAACTTCAAGAGCTCGTCGGACCATCTCCTGCTGCAATACATGCCGCAATGCGGTCCGGCATTGTGCTGATTAGGTCTGATGTTGCCCTGAGGCAGATGGACCCACAAATCTTGAACAGTCACTTCCAAATCATGTACAGAGTGGCATAGCGGCATCTGGAGCTTCAGCTGATCCCACACATGCTCTATAGGAGACAAGTCCGGGGAGCGGGCCGGCCACGGAAGAGTCTGAACATGACGTAGGAGCCTTAACCAACTGGAGCTGTATTCGGACGAGCATTATCTAGCTGGGAAATTGCTCCTGGAAGACCATTTAGGAAAGGTCCCACGTGGGGTCGAAGAATGTCATCAACATAACGCTGGCCCGTTAAGGTTCCACGTGCCACAATTAGAGTGGACCGGCTTGCATAGTTATGGCCCCCCCAGGCCATTACGCCTGCTGTGCGGGCAGTGTGTCGGGCGACAACGTGGGTGGAATTGTACCGTTCACCAGGGCGCCTCCACACCCCTACGCGGTTATCATCTGTCCGCAGAACGAACCGGGATTCATCACTAAACACCACATGTTGCCAATCTGTGGCATTCCACGTCGCTCTGGCATGGCACCACTGCAGACAGAGTCGCCAATGTTTCGGTGTTAAAGGCAGCACACGAAAAGGGCGCTTGGATTGAAGATTCGCTTCCGCAAGGCGTCTGGAAATGGTTTGTGGAACAACTGGCACCCCTACATCTGATTGTATCGTGGAACTAGTCACTGTGGGATCCACAAGCGCTTGTCGCACGATCCTTCGATCCTCTTGCCTCGTCTTCTTCCTGGACGCTCCAGACCCGGTACTCCGCACGTGGGTACCATCTCGTGTCCACTGCTCCCAATATGTTCTGACTGTACACTACGAACGATCGACCAGGCGAGCAACACGACGCGTCAACCAGCCTGCGGTTTTCATGCCAATGATGAGGCCCCTCTCAAACTTGCTCAACCGTGAGAAATGTATTCTCACACGTCTACCTGGCATTCTTCGCTTACTAAAGTCCTCCTCGAGTCGGATTGTGATCGTCACGTTCATGAATCTTCCACTATGCGACGGTTTATATAGGGCCCACTTCCTGATTTCAGCGGCACTGCAGGGTGTGTAGTCGTGCGCATTGGCACCAAACTTGGATCATTTGCATATCGGATGCCACTGTACTTATTTGCGAAGTTTCACGATTGTAACTTTCTTCCTTCTTCGTGCGCTATTTTCAATGTACCTGTGTGTATAAACAATACATTCTATTTTTTTAAAAACAAAATGTAATTAAAAATAGAAATACAAATATGGAATGGAAGCGAAATCAATTATAATATTTAAACACCTAAATGATCAATAGTTGAAATATAAAAATTGCATATACATATTTTTAGAGACCCGAAAGGTTTAAGCGCCAGTTTTTTAAAAATCTTAATACGCCACTGACAAAATGAATTTGAACGTTCCGTTAAAAAATTTCTTAGTTTATAAATAATTTCCTCATTTTAAATTAATAATATCAATGAAGATTTTTTAAGATTTCCGTGAAATGCTTAAGAGAACCCACACCCCGCTTAAGAGGAAAAAAGTTAATATTATTGCTAAAAGATATTGTTCAATAGCTTTTTAAAAATATAACTGCTTTTATGAAAAGAAAGAGAAGGAAGAATAGGTGCGTGTGCAAGCGCCAGTAGGTTTGCATGTGTCTTTGGAAGCCCGCAGCTGCCAATGTCGGCGAAATGCAATGACAATTCTCGACAGCCTATCGGCTTTTTGCAAGCTTCGGTACGTGTGCAAGCCCAAACTGTTCTGTATACACCATTAATGGAATATTGCCGACCGGTTTCAAATAGGTCGACACGAATCGGTGTGTGTGCAAGGGGCCTTAGGGTGGAATCTAACGCCATTCTTGCCTATATTCTGGGGTACTTTTAAGTGTCTATACATTTTTTGCCCCACCCCTGCTTTTACCATCTAATCGCTATCCTCTGATCCATACCCGTCCTTGCTTCCTCTATTATTATACAGTAGAAACCCAAATAAACGAAACCCAGTTAGACGACTCTCAAATTATATGAATAGATTTTAGGAGGAAAGTAAAGAAAAGAAAGAAAGAAAGAAGGACAAAATTGGCAAAATAATACAAAATAATAGTGGGAGTTCGGTGAGTAGCCTTGATGCAACCTGTCCCAACTGAAGGAGGTTATTTTTAGGTACTAATATAGGATACATACATATTTTACTTTTCATACATAATTTTAATGCATAACACGTCTGTATGTTATGAGCCTTTATACATAATTTAATTTTCTTTTTTATATAAATCTTACAATATTTATAGTTTTCTACAGCTTATATTTTCTAAACTTAATTTTATGAATGAAAGTTAAGGTTTTCTGTGTCTTAAGTTTTTCCAGAGATTCAGATGTATGGTTACTTTCTTTCTCATTACCGAGGAGTTCTACTGTTCCATGGGTGTGTAGATAAAGAAGTGCTATTTATTCCTTACATATTGGCAATAACATATCATTTTGATAATATGATAATTTGCTTTGCACATTTTTTTCAACTCTCAACATATTTAATTTTTATTATATGCAGAACTGGCAAGAACTATAATGAAAGTTTCTTCAGATTCTTTGAACCGAGTTTCTCAATGTTTTCCTTCTCCTCACGGTAATAAATATATCTTTTTCCATCTAAATTGTTTATAAACAAGTTTCATCAAATCTTACAACGCTTTCTCATCTATATATGTAAAACGCTTATGTGGAAGCAAAATCGGGCCGAATTTGATAATCGTAGTTTGGCAACAGCTCTCAAAAACTGAGGATGGTTTACATTTGAATCGGCAGAACTCATGAAGTGGTTAGAAGTCTGAAACAGCGAAGTTTTTCCCCCAGTTAGATCGTTTGAATTACATAAACTTGAGTCGTACAGCTTGGATAAGACAAATGAATGAATGTGTGTTTAACACTGAATGTCCTTTTTAGTTAAAAGTTAATGAAAAATTGGTTTATTCATCTCTCGACATCTGAAATTTTCTGAGATCCATCTATCCAGAGAAAAATAGTGTACCTTCCTTCAGTTAATAATAATTAGAGGGAGTGTGTCCACATGTGCGGAAGTAACATTTCGTTTAAAAAAGCGCATGTTTAAGATTTTGATGGAAAGAACGATGTTTGAAAATCTTGAAAAAGGCAATTTTGAAATGCTAAGGGTGAAAAATTGATATCGGTTCTAATTTTAAATAGTTAATATGAATATGTTTCAAGCCACTATTTTCTTTAAACTGTCCTTATTTAGATAAAAGTTTGCAAAATGGGTTACATCATTCCACGATAACTAGAATTTTCTGAGATTTAAAACACAAATGACTACACTGAGAAAAACACTATATCTTTGTTGACCAAATAATTATTGGAATAAGCATGTATGCAAGTGGGGAAGCCTTTGTGAGCAATATTTAAATGAAAAGTGGGAATGCTTAAAGTCTTGTTGTAAAAAGCAAGGAGTTGGGTATTTTTTTTAAAAAGCTATGTTAACAATTATAAAAGACTAAAAGTAAATAATTTTTTTGGGTTTAACTTTTGAATGGTTAGTATGAAAATGTTTCAAGCCACTGTTTTCTTTAAACTGTTCTTTTTTAGCTAAAACGTTGTGAGATGAGTTATGTCATTCTACGATAACAAGATTTAAAGCACAAATGACTACATTGAAAAGAACACTATATCTTTTTTGACTAAATAATTATTGGAATATGAATGTATACATGTGGGGAAGCTTTTCTGAACTACATTTCATTGTATAGAGGGCATATTTGAAATTTTGGTGGAAAAAGCAATTTTTTAAAAAGTTTTTGAAGATTTGGAAAAAGGCAGTCTTATCAGTTTTAAACTTAAAATTTCGGTGGAATGAAGTTATGTTGAAATAAACTGTTGAAGAAATATTCAAAAGAGTATGCCAAGAAGTTTTAAATGACTGATTTCAGAGTGATGAAAATAATTTTGATTTTTTTAATCATCTTGAATATTAACATTCAAATTTATTTCTAACATATATATATAGAAACTGATGAAACATTAATTTTAGAAGTTCATGCAATTTCAAATAATTTAAATTTACACTTAGTAATTAATGTACTTTAATTTCCTAATACTAGCAGAAACGCATACCTGTATGGCGAGCTAGCTGGGATCACATAGTGATCCCGAAAGAATCACAACGTGATTCTTGGGGGTTGGAGAGCGGAGCGAGCAGGGGATGTAATATATATAAAGATTTTACAACTGTGCTAGGATACGCTGTGTCTTCACAGTAGCGAGCGAAGCGAGCAGGGTGTGCGTAGCGAACCCCGGAGGATTGCAACGCAATCCCCCTGGGAGTTGGCGAGCTTTATCGGGCAGGTGGAAGAGCCCTCTAGCTTTTCAGTAAACAAATACCTCTCATACAGAATTCTGCATCGAACTCGACATTCGCCCACGTTCAAATCACTGTCCTTTAGTTTAAAAATGAAATTAAGCAGCTTAATGTCTCAGTAACAGTTCTTTGAGTTGTTACACTTTATTTTAAAATGAAAGATTTTGCCTTAGAAGGGCGCTTCATTTTTTAAATATGCATTTGGAACTCTTTTTTTTCGATAGACAGCAATTTTTCTTGTTTCCATTTTATTATTATGGATTATACTTATTCTGCCTGTAGATCTACTGATTCCATTTCTTTTGTAAATATAATATCAAAGCAATTCCACGGACGCCTTTTATAGATAAAATCACTAAAATGATCTACAATATCTCCAGATGCATGATAAAACCACGAAAAGATATCAAAAATAACTATTTATTAAGTTAAAAAGCAGTTTCAATTCCACATTACTTTCACATCAGAACAAGATCACAAAATCAGAATTTTAAGAACATCTTTTTTCTCATTGGTTGCCATGCAGAAAAATGTTACAGTAAAACTTTAAAAAGTCGTAAATTGTAGATGGAGCTGTTGTCACGTTTAAATATTGAATTAAATATTACTACTATTGTAATTTATTATCACTAATTATAAATCTGATCTCTAATTATCTTAATTATGCTTCACTAATTATTCAGTATAAATTAAACAGAATGAAATATTTTACAATATGAAACAGCTTTTATAGTGTTCTTGAATAACAGAATCTTTGTGTCTTCAGAAGAAACAAAATCATAGCCTAGTTAGAAAAGTTCAGGAGAGTAAAAATATGTTCTTTAACAGAGTTATTGCTTTTTGAAAAGATAGGATATTATGCAAAACCTTGAATTCTTATTAGTGGTTTTTATTTGACACCGAAATAAATAAGCATGTCAAAATTTCCGCAGACTCTACTGACATGCGTGCTTAATAAATTACAATTGTCAACTGTACCACTTTAAATATAAAACACTGCTCTCTATCAGGACCAGAGAAATACAAGGACTCGTTCATACCTTTGAAGATTAGAATTGCCGACAAGAGGATAGGAAACCAGTTTTATCGTCGCTACACCGACAGGAAGCTTGTGGGGTCCGAGAGCGTCCACTACCGTTTCTTTAGTTCTAAGCTATTTTTTCCTGTGTTGTTCTGTGTTACTTGTTGTTTTGGTGAAATATTAAGAAAATCTTTCATTTCTTGTAAGTATGTCTACTTCTGCTGTCACTACGTACTCAAATTATTACAGGAAAACGAAACACAAAGGTGTGATATATCATATGTTTTCAGTATGTCAGAATCTGAATAAAATTTGGATCTCGAAATGTAAAAGGTAAGATCATATAAATGCAAAATAGTTAGGATATGTATCGATCACTTTAGGCCAAGCGACTACATGGATGGCTTAAGAAATCACCTACTTGATTTAAATCAAAAGACAATTTTAAACCCTGATGCAGTTCCGAGTGTCAACTTGCCATTTCTAGATAATGGGGAAGATGTATCAAGGAGAAGTCAGAGGAAAGGGAAAAGAATTATTTTGCAGGAAACAAAAATCTGATTAAAATATCTGAGGCTTAAAAAGCATGTGTCACGACAGATAAGGAGCCATTTACTACATCAAATACTGAAAACATTTCCTCATCTTGCTTTGAAACTCAAAAAGAAATTGCATTACTTCTGGAAAGAATTAGATTTCTTGATAATGAACTTGAAAAGACAAAAAAGGAGACGGAGAAAAATCAGAGAAAAAAATGAAATGAAAACAAAAGCGCAAATTAGCCATATCTTATACAAAAATAAAAGTTAGAAAAGTAAACTGAAAAAAGTATCGAAAATTAAAAAAAAATATCTTAACATCAAAATAGATAAATGCCATAATAGATTATAAAAGCAAAATCAAGTGGACAGCAGAAAATATTTCGAGAGATTTAATTATTCGATTTATTTTCAGGCGGTCATATTTATGCTGGCGAAATCAGATAGGGATACGATTTCCCGATGCTAGTACATTAAAGGGATGCTGTTCAAAATTTTCTTCTAGACCTTGTGTTAGATTGCAAATATTGCATCAACATCATTTTTTCGGCTTTGTTAGTATTTTTAATTAATTTAATTCTTCGCCACTAAAGTTTCTTTCTTTTCTTGTGGCAACTTTGGCAAATTTTGAAATTCAAACGTTAATTTTAGCCGTTTCATTTAATTTCCAAATTTTATTTAATTATTTACTTTGTTTTCGATTTAATTATTATTTGTCTTAACTTTTGTTGTTGTTTCCATTAAGGTTTCAACTTTATTAATTTTTAAATTCAAATTTTGCTACGGGACTATTTCTTCGCCATCTTGGCTCGCGTAGGTTTTTGGCGCTATGAGGTCTTGGGCGTCTGTATCTGGAATCGTTTTCCGTTACTTTTTGAATTCTTTTGTGATGGGGTAAGCGAGTGGTTGGTGTTGTTCCAGCTGCGGGCCCCCAGGGCCGGTTGGCTCTGGGGTCTTGTCTTTTCTTGCCTCTGCTTTTATTTTACCGTAAATATTTTTTATATTTTTGAGGCTGAAGCTGAAGATTCTTTTTATTCTTCATTGGTTTTCCTAAAAAGATGCAGTTTGAAAGACTACAGTGATGAATGATCTGAAAGACAAGATGAAGTTTTTTTCTACAACACTATTCCGGAACAATCTGTGAATTAAGGTGCTGTGTGTGAAAGAAAGCAGTTCTTTATTCTTCATTTTAAAATGTTCTCTGCTACATGGTGGCATGAACGCTGATTTTCATCAATATTACAGAGTTATAAATGATCATCACCTTTTACAAGATCTGCAATATGAGTAATACCTTCAGCATTTTTCTTCTTCATCGTAATAATGTGTACTCTTAAATACGAAGATCATGATCATCTTTTAGTGTCAATTTTCTGCTGAACGTCTTTTTCCCATCTTCAGCTTTTCCGATTTTTGAATGAATGATACAAGTCTGAAGAAAATGTGCAAGTTGCATACTTCAAAATATCATTGTTAAGTGAATATAAAGAAAATTCACTTATATAATAGTGTTCATCAATTCAAGAAGTGTTTGTTAATAATGATCATTACATCTCTATCAAATTTAGGTTGTTTTTTTTTACTTTGTGTTCTGAAATATAATTCTTAGGCCTGCAGTGCTAATGTGTAGCTACAATTTTTATTTTTTGTTTTGTTTGATAAATGTTCATTCCTGTGCATCAATTTTTATGCATATATCTAAATTTTTATGGCAGTAATTAATTTTAATATCAATAATTGTTAAATAAAAAATTATTTAAATTTTAATAAAATTGTTTTTGTTTAATTATTTTTAGCATTGTACTACCACTATATGCGAATTGACTTTTAATTATGTAGCTAGGGTTTTCAGGTCAGCAAAGGTAGGTGATATATCAGTATTGCTAGAATTGCTTTTTTATTATTGTTATATAATTTAATACCCAGAATTAATTAATTGTTCAATATATATTATAATTTAAATTTTATTTCTGGGCTTCTACCTTGCATCAATTTTTTATAAACATCCTAGCTACCCCTCAATATATTTATTGCCGTAATATTTGTTGCCCCAACACCCCCAACATATTTTAATTTTTAACACCTTGTATACTTCTTGATGTTCTGCTGGCTATGAAAAAATAGTAAATATATATAACTGCATTATATTTATTACTATGTTTTTATTTATTACTAAGTATTACTTAAATATATTTATAAAATGAATAATTTTTCTTAGTATTTATATTTTTGATATATTTGCAAGAAGTAACGCATATGTGAGTATTTAAAAAGGTTTTAACTTTTGGTTCAATCAAAAGATGAAATGATTTGCGCATGATATGTATTATTTGAATTTTTGCCTAAATTTTTAAGATCCAAAACTATTCTTCAACAATTAGTTAAAAATATATGTCCGTTTCACAAATATATATATACTATGCTTATGATATTTTGATAAACTGGCATCCAATTTTAAATATTAAGTAAAAAAAGGAAAACAATAATATGAAAACCCTTATAGTTAAGGGATTTTCGAGCACGGAATTTCCGCTTGGTGACGTCAGAAATTTCCCGCACTGGAGGCTCTATGAACCAGCCCTTCTATTTCCCTGAACTTAGCTCTATATAAAATTCGGAGGCCCAACGATTGTCATTCAATGTATTGACTGTAAATTCTTCAGTCTTTTAAAAAGACGAGCCGAGCTATGTTCGTGGATCTTCGAAGTTATAATGACAAACGGTTTGCGTTATATTAGCATCTGTGGACGCAAAGAATTGCGTTCTTGCTATGTAATGCTCCTTGGCGTTATCGTGTCAGTACCAAACCCTTTCGCTATGGGATGAGTGAGGCAATCACAAGTACTACTTTTCGCAGATTGAATCGGTACGTCAATTGGGGTACGTGTGATATTTTGTTTCTTGATGGCATGGAGGTTGTTATTACTGTCTGTCCGCCACGAGAACTCTGTTCGCCAAGTTGTCTCGTTGACGGCGGTCGCTATAGCAACTGGTTATGTTAGGGAAGATCCATTTCGAATAGGAGGAATTCGACGAAAGTCGGGGTTTTATTTTATTCTTGGCGCCAGTTTGCGGCGGTAATTGATCATTCGTACCCTCGGTTTTAAAGCAGTTGCACGTCTCTTTACATTTGGAGTTAAGTGCGCCAATGTAACAAACTTGGATGAACGTCTACTTACTAATAATAACTTCTACGATAACCTGTTTCTATAAGGACCGCCGTCAACTAGACAACTTGGCGAGCAGAGTTATCATGGTGGACAGACAGAACGTGAATGTGGATCATGTATCGCCTATGTATAATCCTTTTCTAAAAAATTAATAATATAATAGTACGAGCATTATGGTTCTGTTGGCATGTCTCTTTTTATTAGAATTATTGTTGTCACTCTAGTGAATGAGAAAAATTTTAATTTATATTCCTCGATAATTTTCTGTTTAATTTTTTAAATCATTGCATGTTGCGGGTGAAATGCACTTTTGAATATACTCCGGTATTTTTGAATTTTCAGTCGTAATGAATTTCAGAGTAGTGATCCTTGATTAGCATTTAAATTCTGCATGTCGGAAATCACATAGACCTGTCTGCGCATGTGCTATCTAAAGGGACGGGACTAGGAAAGGGATATCTAGAGTAAAGGTGGGTTTACACGAGACCAATAATGTCGGACATTAGCAGGTACTGTTTGTCCACCACGAGAACTCTCGCCGCCAAATTGTCTAGTTTACGGCGGTCGCTATAGAAACAGTTTATCGTAGGAAGAATCCATTTCTAGTAGGTAGAAGTTCATTCAAATTTGTTCCGCCCCAAACTGGCTCCAAGAATTTTAAAAAAGTCGACTTCCATTGGATTCCTGCTATTCGAAATGGATCTTCCCTATCATAATCAGTTGCTATAGCGACCTCCGTAAACCAGACAATTTGGCGGCGATAGTTGTCATGGCGGACAGACAATAAGTGTCCCGTCTGGACAAGAACTTGCGATTATCCGCTCTTTCTGCGTATGTGTTATCCTTTCTGCACATGCCTAATCTACTTGCATGCGTGAATTTATTGTCGCAACAATATTGGCCTTGTGTAAACTCTGCTTGATGGAAACGTAATTTGCCATTTAATGTCCAATGGACCTTATTCATGCGTCGTCATAGTCATACAACGGAAGGCAGTCTAAACTGCTTATCGGAATTTTAAGTAGCTTCGAACTCAATATGTATATCCGTGCTTTGTCGTGTTATGTTTTGTTCATAATTAGAAGTTACTTCTAAAGGGGTTTTCTCATCAGAGTACATTAGATATTGAAAATTCACTTCAAAAAACTGTTTCTTGAAATTGAAACATTCCAGAATTACTTAATCAACTCTGTGACTCATAGTAATAGTGAAGTAGTCGATAGTAAATAATTTATACTGTGGAAATTAAGGGGACACTCGACTTTTTAACTTCTGAAAAATTGGGGGGAACTGTCAAATTCGATACATTATATCTCTGAAACAATGCATTATATCTCTGAAACAATTCTTTCTTTTATAGTACAAACATTTTCAAACTTTTATATTGGCATGTATTTGTTTGAGAGAGTAATAAATATGGGTATAATTTTTGGAGAAAAAATGAGATTGTCGCTTTGCGCGCATGATTACGGATAAAATATTGGTCTAAATACAATATTTTGGCTATCTAAGTAATTCCGTCCATTTAAGAAACCGAACCACAATTTATTAACATTTAAATTTAATTTTTATTTTATATACCAATGTAAAATAAAATGATAAAAATAGTTCCGATTTCAACATTTCTTACTCCCCCCCCCAAAAAAAATTTCTTTGGAGAAATTATGTACAAAAATTATGGTTCAATTTTTAGAACATAGCACATTACATATTTAGGAAAAAATTTTATGTAAAAATATTCATTAGTTTTTGAGATATCGTGCATGCAATATAAAAAAATACATTTTGAGATACAGAGCTTAAAGATATGACCATTTTCGTTGTTTACGTGGAAGATGTGATACATTTTCCTTCATAACTTTCCTAATTATGAGAATTTTTTTAACGCGGATTTTTTTCAATTGTTGAGAAAAGACTGGGAAATAATATATATATTTTTCATAAAATCGAAACTTTTCGAGGTTTAACAGTCGTAAGTCCCCTTAATGTTCATGTAAGCAATAATGAGATGAGTTTAACTTATTTATTTGTATTATTCATATTTTGAATTTTGATAATATAGTGATAATAATGACGGTTTTGATAATGATTTTAAAACAGGTGCTAACTAGTAAGTCAATGTAAATAATATTATGATAAATGGTTCTAATTCTTGAAATTATGTTTCTGTTTTTTAATTTTATTAAGTACAAATATATAAAAACAGATTTTATTTGCTGTTTTATTTCTGGGGAATAATTTGATCATAATGAATATTTTTCAACAGATGCATATATAGTTTGGAGCTTGATATGATTCTTTCAATATTTTTTAAGCATAGATATAATTATAATAAAAATTATTTTTAATCTGAGATACATGAGAATAATTCTTTGTCCCTTACAACTGATAATATTTCTAAAAAAAATTAGATTGAAAAGCACATAATACTAAATTATGTATAGTTTTCCATTATATTATATTTATTTAGCGATGAAAATTGTTATTTCTGTAAGTATTAAAAATGCATAGACTATTAAATTCGAATATTTTAATTATAAATTAACTTTTTATTCGTTGACTCCATAATATATTGTATACTACATATTAAAGAATTTTGAAACTAACATTCCATTGTGTATTTTATTTTAGATTCTCTGATACAAATGCCTATCAAATGTGGCTCCATTATGCAAACTTATTTTCCCCAATCGACAACTTTATTTTATATCTTTTCATTGAATTTGTTTCAGTGAAAATATTATGCGTTGATACATATTTATTAATTTTTTGTTTGTTCTGTGAAAGAAAATATATAAATGAGAGGCAGGATAGCTTTTTTAAATTATACTTTCAACTCCTCATCTGTGATATCAGGTTGATCTATAGATTTCTCCTATTTGAAGATTTATAAATTTCATTTCATTACATCAATGCTTGTGTCATTAAAGATGTTTGGAATAAATTAAAAGCGTTTAAAATTTAGGTAGAAACAATGGGCAATTTATTGTAAACAATTTATAAAAGTAATTCATATGTGTAACTAAACTTATCTCTCTGTGAATTTTTCGCCTCTTTCTAGAGAGAATGGAGAAGAAAGTCAAAATTTTAAAGGAATAAAAAGAATAATTTACACTCTGAGAAACAGTAAAATTATGTGCTGTGTTATTATAAAGAATGAAAAAGAAACTGTTAATTTATATTTTTTAAGATATATTTATGTCGTGTATCTTTTACTTTCCGTCTTTTTTCTAAATTGAAAAAAGGTTTGCCTGTTTTTCTTGATGTTGTAGGTTTTTCTTTCAAATATAGTGATTTTAACAGTAATCTTTGCATGTGGTACAAAGCGCTATTAAAAAGTAAATCATGAATGGAGCAGACATTATAATGCAGACTTTTATTTTATTCTACCAGCTGTATCATTTGTCTATTTGTGATTATTCCAAGTTTTACATTAAAGGAAAAATGTTTAATAGGATTCTTATAATGCTGAACATGAATAAAATTGTTTATTTATCTTAATCTTCTGTCCCATTCATTTGAGAAATTTTTTTCAAATTTTTACTTATTTACCAAGTTGCTTTCTTAGTGGATTATTTTTATAACATAGGCATCATTTCATTGAAATCGGTATTTCCATCGTTTCATCATTTAGATTTGTTTTGTAAAGTAATTGATGCTTTTTTGTTATATGAATTTATTATTAAAACTAGCTTAAACACGGCAATGCTTTGCTGTTGCTGGATTTCAGAATATATATACTATATATATATATATACACTGACGGAAAAATATCTTAACAAAAAGAAAAAAATTATTGTAGAGTAATGAAATTTCGGCAATACATTTGCCTAGGCAACATATTGAATTGATTAAAGTTTCAATATCACAGGTTATTGTAAGCGCGAGAAGAGCTATTTCAAATGTGAAATGCTGATACATTAATGACCGCTGTAACCGCCAGAATTTTGAATGAAAGCATGCAACATGCATGCATTGTGTCGTACAAGTGCCGGATGTCAGTTTGCGGGACGGAATTCCATGTTTGTTGCACTTGGTCGGTAAGTGCAGGGACGGTTAATGCTGGTTGTGGATGACGCTAGAGTTGTCGTATAATGATGACCCATACGTGCTCGATTGGAAAAATCTAGGTGATCTAGCAGGTCAAGGCAACATGTCGACACTCTGTAGAGCATGTTGGGTTAGAACAACGGTATGAGGGCGAGCATTATCCTGTTGGAAAACACCCCCTTGAATGCTGTTTATGAATGGCAGCACAAAAGGTTGAATCACCAAACTGACGTCAGATTTGCAGTCAGGGTGCGTGGGATAACCACGAGAGTGCTCCTGCTGCCATAGGAAATTGCTCCCCAGACCATAATTCCAGGTGTATGTCCAGTGTGACGAGGTCGCAGACAGGTTGGTTGTAGGCGCTCACCTGGCCTCCTTCTAACCAACACATGACCATCACTAGCACCAAGGCACAACCGAGTTTCATCAGAAAACACAACAGATCTCCACTCCGTCCTCAAATGAGCTCTAGCTTGACATCACTCACGTCGCAAACGGCAGTGGTTTAGAGTTAGTGGAATGCACGCTACAGAGCGTCTTGTCTCAGAGCTGTCCTTGGAGTAACCGATTTGTAACAGTTCGTTGTGTCGCTGTGGTACCAACTGCAGTTCGAATTTCTGCCGCAGACGCAGTACCATGCGCCACAGGCATACTCCGAACACGGCGGTCTTCCCTCTCAGTAGTGCCACGTGGCCTCCCGGAACCCGATCTTCTTGAGGCAGTACCTTTCCATGGCCACTGCTGCCAACAATCATGCACAGTAGATACATTCCTGCCAAGACTTTCTGCAATATTGTGGAAAGAAAATCCACCTTCTCGTAGACCTACTACACGACCTCGTTCAAACTCAATGAGCTGTTGATAATGGTTTCTTCGTCTTCTTAAAGTCATTCTTGACTAACATCAACTCACTACGTCAAATCTCAAAGATAAATAACGCTCACGAACTTTACAGTGCGTATTTAAAGCAAACCTGATCTGCATATTCATAATGGCGCTACTAGCGCCACACTTATGCGACTAGCGCGAAATTTGAATAAACGTCATCTTTCAGATGTATAAACACGCCTAACAAATTTCGTTTATCTAGCACAACTCTTTCTTGGTGTTGGGATTTTTTTCCGTCAGTGTATATTAAATTAATACAATTTAAAGTTTGATATCAATTATTGTTTTTATTTAAAATTGGATATCTATATATCTAAAAGGCAGTGATCGTACGTGTGTTTAGATGTGTGTGTATCGATTTACTTGATCACTTGAATTTCCAATGAAATATATTTACAGAAATTTGTGGTCAGCATCCATAAATGGAGACAAAGAGCCTGCTGTCTGGTATATTTCTACTTGAACGTTGGCATATAATTCTGAGTTATTATATACGTTGCACCAAACGAAGTCATTGAAAGCATGTGTTATAATTTCGTATGTTATTCAAAAATTACTTCGATTCTGTTGTAGTACCAGCGACCAATGAGAACAATGGCTCAAGTGGTGCCTTCAATGGTGGCAATTTAACTTTAAAATACAAACAACACAACCCAAGTCAGTGGCGAATCCAGGGGGGGCTATGGGGCTGCAGCCCCTCCCAGAGCTAAACTAGAATTCTCGATTTTATTTAAAATCACTACAACTGTTTGTTCTTAATTTAAATTTCTTTAAAACTAATAAAAAAAATTACAACATTGCTTTCTGGCTTGACAGGATCGAAAATTTCCCTACTTTTCTAGTCATTCCACTTGTACTTGTAGCGTTGACATGGTCGAAAACAGATTTTGGCTACTAATTTCATTGTATTTTTATTAAATTATCGAAAGTATTGTAGTGTTCTTTATGATTCTTATGGTCAGGTGAGTAAAGTCTGTAAAGTTAAAGTGTTTTGGTTTACATAAGCCATGAGGTGTGCCATTCGTCACGCCGATACGAAATTTTTATGACCTCAGACCTTCCCAGACCCAAATTCTGGATTCGCCACTGACCCAGGTGCTTCATTCTTGAATTTTAATGCCTTGAAATTTGTACAAACTTTATTCAGACTTACAGCAACCACAACTGGATGCAAACTACGAGGGTAAGTCATTAAAAAAGTCACAAAAGATAAGAAAAAAAAATTACCATGATAAACACTGAAAACAATTTTATATTTCAACATAATAGTCACCACTGTTGATGCACTTATCCCATCGTTTTATCAGCGCCCCAATTCCAGATGCATAAATGGGTTGATGGGTTGCTGTCTCATCCAGAGTATGACTTCGTGTTGAACGTCATCATCATCGTCGTCGTCAGACAAAAATCGCTTCGGGCTAAATCTGGGCTGCAAGCTGGATGATGTAGCACTGACCAACCAGACTTAGCCCGAAGAGATTTTTCAACTGTTTGCTCCATTAAAACAATATCTTGGGGGCAAAAACTTTGCAGACGATGACGACCTTCAACATGAAGTCTTACTGTGGATGAGACAGCAACACAATGAATTTTATGCAGCTGGAATTGGGGCGCTGATAAAACGATGGAATAAGTGCATCAACATTGTCGTAGATTATGTTAAAAAATAAAATTGTTTCCAAGTGATTATCATGGTTAATTGTTTTTTTTTCTTATCTTTTGTGACTTACTTAATGATTTACACTCGTATATTCAATTTCGAATTATACTGAAATGCAATATGATCTCAAGTTTTACCAATCGATTTAATCGATTCATTTGCATGCGTAATCGACTATTTCCGCGTTGTTCATTTCGATCTAATGCAGTAAAATCATCACAATTAATATTGAACATTAAGAAACTTACAAAATATTAAAAAATTGAACATTACGGAATTTCACAAAATTCAACAACAGCACTCGAGCTTACTTCTACGCATGCGCGACAACATTTCTTATCTTGTGAACTTCACTGTTCTATATTATTTTTCAATGTGATTGCAATAAATTAAAAGTTCTTTCATACTCATAGTAAAAGATTAACAGTAAAAAAAACACCCTTAATATAAAAACACTGATTTCAGACTCATAATAGACGGCTGAGTTTCCAAAACGCGATAAAAAATATCAAAAATGCAGTACTCTTCGTTTCGATGTTATTCAAATAGTTGACACCCAAAATTCAATATGCTGCGTCGTTCTAAATATTGTTTCTGAAAGCTTTTTTTCTATCCCTTAGATTTGACATTAAAACGTTTGTTAAATTGCTTGAGATGGGTATTTCAAACAATACCGAAATTACGGACATAAATGCTTTTCCTTCCTTTTTTTTATAAAAAGATATGTAATGTCCTGTCCTCTTTCCATTCCTCTATCTCTCTCTTTTTGAAAAGAAAAAGAATATCTTACGCTTTTGTATGGAAGTTTTTGTATAAGAAATCGTTCATGAAAAGAAACGAATAAAAACAGAGAAAGTGGTTCATATACGCTATTGCAGAGACAAACATAGTTACCGCTGGAGGCATTCTGACTATTACATTCTGAAGAAAGGTTAAAGAAATGTTTCTTATTCTGGAACTACTTCGTTTGACAGGTCAGTGTGGGCCATTTGAAAAGTGGCATATCAAAAGTTTATGTTCAAAAATCGTAAAATTATTTATTAAAAATCTTTCTAAAAGTCATAAGCAAAAATAAAGCCAAAAACGAATTTAAAGCCAAATGAAAATCCCAAAGGTCAAGGGCTTTGAAAAGAGACCAAATTTCCAGAATTTGGCCTTAAAAAGGCCAATATGGCAACCCTGCCTCTGTTCTCGAGGTCTACGCGACGCCGAAAAAGAACCCTGTTTACAAAATGCAACCCTGCGTTAAGAGTTGTGCCAAGCATTTTATGAACCATCGACAACGGTAGCCAAACATTAAAATATTAAACTTTTATTGTAATGTTCAGATCGAGGATTTTAATAGCTTTAACAATTCCCCGGACAACTCGGATCATTTTGCAAAAAACCTCTCGTAAATCGGTCCAGTGGTTTTGGAGTTTATAGCGAACACACATACAAACATTGCATTATATATATAAAGATAAAGACAACAAGAATCGCGAGAAGAAGTATTTTAAAATATTTTTCTTGAGAATTGTTTTCTATAATGCAAAAATTCCACTAAAATTGAAGTTTTTTTTTCGAGTTTTTCTCGACTCGTTATGTATCTATTGTTAGGGTTATCATACGTCTGGATTCCAAGCTGATGTTCGGAGTAGTGTCCGGATTTACGTCAATGAATGCGCAGACAGAGATAAATTTGGTTGTAATAGATAAAACCTGACGTATTCGAAAAAGCTGTCGCATTCCGCCAATGAAAGAAAATTCATTGTTTACATTATTTACATTCTTTGTGAAGAGAAAGTAGATGAGGGTCCAGTTGAAACTGAAAATTAAATGTTTTGGCAGTTTTGTTTTAATTCTGTTTTTTATTAATATAATTTTG
>BGPR01019307.1:0-29506 GCA_013235015.1 Araneus ventricosus
TGATGGGAGGGGAGAAAGGAAGCATAATTGTCATCAAATGGGTCCCCACCCGCCCGCTCCGACACATACAATACTACCCTTGTATAATTATTATACAGTGCCCGCCGCTTATTAAAATCACATTCGTTCTGAGGACATTTGATTTTATAAAGCGGCTGATTTTATCAACCGCATATCTACACTTAGAAAAAATAGAAGGTTTCAAAGTGAAACTTGACAAATACACTAAAAGCTAAATTAATTATTACATTTATATTTTATTTTAACTGTTTTAATTTACATTTGACATTTTAATTAAACATGAGCTACATTTTTTATTTACAGAAGGGTCTTAAAATATTGGCGTATTGTTGTTTGATTAGCAGAATTTGAAATTAAAGATTCAACATCGTTTGAAAGCTTATAAAAGTTTTTGTAACTTTCAATATTACCTCCTCTTTGCTCTAAAGTGCATCGTAAAACATCAAGCGTTTTTCTGACATCTATTGAAGAGGACAAGTTTGGCACTGCGATTTCTTCATCTTCTGAGACCGATTCCTCCTCTTCTTGGTTTGACATAACTTTAAAATTTATGATGTCTGTTGCAATTTCAGAGTCAGATTTCTCTCCCGATGTTTGCAAATTACCATCTACTGATAGATATCGTAAACAGTTTCATCCATTCCTTCTTCTTCATTGATGATTATTTCCTCTGTGAGGTTATCAGCCTCATCATCAATGTTTAGTCCACACTTTTTGCAGCAGTTTGATATTGTTTTGGACGAAACAATGTCCCGTGAATTGCGAATTGTATGCATGGAATCCAAAATAGAAAGTGATTTTGAAAGTTTGTTCGCGGTTAAAGAATCCGAAGAGTTGTGAGAGTTAATGTCTTTGATTATTTGTTGAACAAAAGTTTTTCTATAATGAAACTTAAAAGATCTTATGATTCCTTGATCAAGGGGTTGAATAATTGATGTAGTGTTGGGTGGCAAAAACACCAACTTAATGTTTTTCAAATGTAACTCCTCTTCGGCCGGATGCGCAGAACAATTGTCCAAAAGTAGAACAATTTTTTCATCTTTCAATTCCTTGTCCCATTTCAGAAGGAATTCTTTAAAGATATTTGATGTCATCCATGCGTTATAGCTGTTAGCATAATTAACTGGCAAGTCTTTTACTCTTTTAAAGAAACGAGGCTTTTTGTTCTTTCCTACCACTAAAGGAGTTTTTAAAAAGTTCCCGTCATATTGCATGTTAGCAGCACGTTAATCCTTTTTTAACATTTTTACATCCGCCAGGTGATTCCTTTTTGAACAGTAATGTGTGTTCTGGAAGTGCACGGAAAAATAAACCTGTTTCATCCGTATTAAAAATTTGATCAGGTTTATAATCTTTAACCAGTGTTGGCCATACATCCTTTCTCCAGTCCTCAGCTGCCGCAGAATCTGCAACTTGCTTCTCGCCGTGCAGTTTACGATAAACAATATTGCTTCGGTCTTTCCATCTAGCTAACCATCCATCTGTTGCTTTAAAGTCAGAATATCCAAAAAGATTAGTAAAGTCTTGTGCTTTCTGAAATAAGATTGGACGTGAAATGGGAATTTTACGTTCACGAGCAATTTTGAACCATTCCAACAAAGCAGTTTCGATTTCTTCTAATTTTCCTTCACGTTTACATTTTCTTAATAGATTGCTATTCTTTTTCACTTCATCAGAAATTGTTTGCCTCTATTTTAGAAAGTTGAACAGAGCAGTCTGAGAAATCCCTAATTTAATCGCAGCTTCACGTTAACTACATTTAAGAAGTTTATCATAGTTTTGCAAAATTTCGAATTGATCCTTCACACTCAAATCTTATCGTTTAGGCATGTTGCTAGCTAACAAATTTAACTCAAAATGAATGCAAAAATGTACTCTTAATCTTTATTCATAGCTGAATGAGCACGAACTGGTTTAAACTGGTCGCGAACTGGTTGAAACAGCCCTTCTGTGGCTGCTTCATTCTTTCTTCTTTTCACTCCCTCCCTGACCCTTAAATTTCCCCAAGAAGTGTAATCCACACCTGCAACTTTGTTGCTTTTGTTCGTGGGTTGCAGGCTGGAATTTGTTATCTATATGCTACACATCCTTCAAAACTTGAGAAGAAAGAAAATTCTAGTAAAACAAGAAAAAGCGTGATTTTTTTCATTTTTTAAACACATGCCCTTCAAAAGCTTGATTTTATAAAACGGCGATAATGATTTTATTAAAAGATGGTTTTAACATGCTTTGATATTGTAATGATTCTGTTCTTGCAGATTTGATTTTAAGAAGCGTCTGATTTTATAATTCAGTGATTTTATTTGTGGCGGTTACTGTATAGGCATGAGGTTTTTGTGAGGGTTGTTGATTTAGCACTTTTAATCGATTTTACCATTACAATAAGGAATTTTAGAAATATTAACTTTTAAATCCCCTTTATCTTCTAACCCATTCATGCTACAAAACAAAGTAGGATTTTTTGTTGTAAGGAATTTTATGTAGTTCAATTTTGTAATTGAGTTTTTTTCGATAGAACCCACAGTTTTCGAGGTATTTAAGAAAAACTGAAAATGACCCCTTTAAACCCCCTGTACCCCCCGCGCATCCCCATCAGCTGGACTTTTAGTATGTCGTTTAGGACACTACCCTTAACAACTGTGCGTAGTTTCAAAACTACACAATTTTTTTTTATTCGTCGATTTTTGGCCTTCGTTGACTGGACTATTATCTCAAAAAATCTATTTTAACACCTCCTTTAAGTTCAAAAAATTACTTTTCAATGATACCAATTTTATTTCTATTCGACAATATGTTTATTTTTAAATAATTTTTGAAAATATTTTCGAACACAATTTCTAAGAATGTGTTTATTGCTTTAAGTGCACGAATTTCTTCTTTCTTTTCTCTTCTTTTGGGCATACATTTTAATTCTTTTGTATTTAATTTATATCGATATACTATTCAAATGAAATATTTCAATTTTTTTCTGCAAATTCTGGTTCTGAAAATTCTCTTAGCCCGGACTATAAAGTCGGATATTCTAACTTTATCTACTAAGTTAACAAAATCTATAATTATGGATCTAGAAATTGCTGTGAATAATGGATTATATATTCCTTGCAGAAATGGATAATAAAAAGGTTTAGTTTTTTATAATATTTCATGTAAAAGAATTGTTTTTACATTCAAACTATTAGACGGGAAAGTATTTTTATCCTGAACAACAAGGTACCAATAGTATAGTACTATGCGTACGAGGTTGTGGGCATGAGCTAGTCTATAATGTAAAACAGAAAATACATGAGTCTGTCTGTGTGTCAGTTACAAGAATTCCTCCTAAACGGTGAACAGTATTATGCAGAATGGAACATTATGCCTAATTATTTAGAAGTTTTTCGCTAATAATTTCTAAAATAAAGACTGCACAAAAATTATTTATACCCCATCTTACCGAGAAGAGCAAAAATTTTCATTTTCCATCATCAAGTGCAAAAAGTTCTCATTTTATGATACTAATTCCATTGTAATGCAATTTTTTTCTTTAATTAAAATTAAAGTTCCAAAATATATTTTTATCAGAATTTCTAACAATACTCTCTATTCTTATGAAATTAAATTCAAGCGAATTTACTTTTTCATCAAATACTTCATTCACGTACATTTGCCACTGTTAAAGTTAATATAAGAACATATTGATTTCTTTGGACATTTTTAACTTCAAGGCATACTTATTATTTCCGGTTTTATGTCATAGTATATACCGCTTTTAATATGGTTGCACAGTAAGGCAATCACGTTAATTATTTTTTCTCTCTATGAGATGTGTAAAATCTTTCAAGGTTACTTAGTCTGGTTCGTATCGAAAGAAGAGGATCAAGGAAGAAAAAAGATATGTTACCGGTCTATCAGTCACAATAAGTCTTCCTAAACGGTAAATAGTACACTGTAAAAAAAATATCCGTCAAATCACGGAAAAAGTACCGGCAGCAGTGTTGCCGGCAATATTCCGTTCCGTAAAGCATTTCTCCGTTTTTCTACAGAAAATTCCGTTTTTGGTTTTTCCGTTTTTACTTTTACCGTTTTCGAATTCTCCGTTTTTTCACAGAAATTCCGTTTTTGCTTTTACCGTTTTCAAATTCTCCGTTTTTTTACAGAAATTCCGTTTTTGGTTTTTCCGTGTTTTCAAGGAAATTCTGTTTCTGATTTTTCTGTGTTTTAACAGAAATTCTTTTTTTTTAAGGTCCCCTTTAGTGTCGAAAGATGCGATTTTTGAGACAAATAGTTAAGAAAGTCCAGGGCTCTTATCAATTGCAAAGCAAATTTAAAATTTTTTACGAGAGTATTATGATCTATTGTTTACATAAATGATAATTTTTAGTAGAAAGTACATATTAAAAAAATCTTTTTTAACGACTGTTTTAAATTTTAGAATGATTTGCACATCACAGGATTTTACAATACCTACTTATTCCCTTTTTTTGCAAAATTTTAAAATGCTACAAAAGTGAAATGACTAACTCTGAAGAAAATATGCATAATTTCTGTAATTTTTGTTCCTAAACCGGAAATACATTTTTCAATGCCGTTGTTTTATTTTTTTAAGTGCACATAAATTTTATGATTTAAACCGAAGTTATGATTTTATGACATTTTAAAGAAGGCAATATGGACACCAAATATTTAAAATTTCAAAGTTTTTCATTAGAAGGTTTCAAACAGTCATGTACACAATGTTCGAAAAATTTAAATGAGTGCTGAAGAAGGTATTTGTGTTTCATTTCGAGTTAATGAGTCCGGGACATGATCAACCCTTTCTCGCAAAATCCCCACTTTTCCACTCTTTAAGGAGTATGTGACCCTCTTAATTTACTGTTCTTTTTTCCCCTGAGTATCTATGGAAGTGCCATTATTCTATTTCTTCCATTATTTTATTTTCCTTCCTACTTTCAGCAACACCCTACTGAACTCAATTTCTTTAATTTTCATTTTTACTGAATTTACTCAGCATATGCTTCAGTTTTTATCACCAATAAAATTCATATTCAATAGAATACAATGAAATGACGCAACTAAAAATCGAGAGTCGGAATAACTAGTAATAACATGAATAAATTGAGAAATACCAATTCAATTGATTTTATGCAATCTTCTTTCTCTTAAGACCATTAGAGGGAAAAAAAATGCTTTTGAATTTTAAGGAATGAAAGCAAGCATATAACACTGGAAGGAGAGGGGAATAATTGTTTTTTTAAAAATAGTTCATGAGTTTGAGATTAAATTATTAAAATGCTTCCATTTTAAATATACAAAATATTCAACATTTTCCTGGTTAATACTACGATGTGTCTCTAATGTTTATGCTGCTTATTCTTAATGAACTCCTAGAATCTATTTAAGGGTGAATTGACTTGTTAGAAAAAAAATTTAATCATATCAAATTAAATCTCTTTAAAAACTTGCCTACTCAAAAATCACAATGGAAACATACAAAGGCTGATGAAATTGAACCCCATATCTTGTTTCTATTTATTTTGGAATGTGCAATTGCAATAAAACTCTCCATGTGCACACAATGTCAGTCACCTATAAATACTTCAATGTGCTTTCCTTATAAATCTTTTTTTTTTTCAGGTATTTAACTCTTCCCTAATTTTAACAAAATTTTCCTATTAAATTCAGGAAAAACTTTTAAAAATTTTTGCATTTTCACAAAAATTTTCTATATCTTTTCATTTTTGAATAATTCAACTTCATATCCTTTAACATAAGTTCACATTTAGTATATGTAATAATATTTACATCACCACAATTTTAGGGTCCAAATAAACAGCTAAATTTTCTTTTAAATTTCATTCACAATTCTCATATCACTGAAAATTATACTTGTTTGAAAAAATTAAACTTTGTTTGGATTTCATACCCAAATAAAGCAACTGGTATTTAACTTCCCTATTTTTAACAAAATTTTCATATTTAATTCAGGAAATACTTTTTAAAATTTTTACATTTTCACAAAATTTTCTTCAAATATACATTTTTTTTTTTTTTATAATCCAACTTCGTATTGTTAACATACATAAGTTCATATTCAATAAATGCAATATTAAGGTCACTACAATTCTAACACCCAAATAACCCAATTTTCAGTTAATGTTAAAAAAAAAAACATCTTAAAATGAAAATTCTTATTTTTTTAATATTATAAAAAGGCTTTAGATTTCCAAAGAATATCACAAATTTCTCAAGTAGAAATTATGGAGCTAGATCCTTATTCAAGTTTTATTATTTTTTTAACAAATTAAGTTTTAAATTGATGAATGGAAGGCTGTGTTTTCAATCTTTCTGAAGAGAATTCTTCTTGCTCAGTTATTCAAAGACGGTGTATGGTTGTTTTATATCTAATGACACAATAGGTATTATTCTTAATACGAAAGGAAAAAATTGTCTAAGTCTGGCTTCAAGTGGAAATATTGTTCCAAATATGTATCAACGCAAAAAACGCAGGTCATCAAATACTGCTAGGGGGAGATATTTAATGTTAAAACAAAATTCTCCAAGTCAAAGGTATATTGAAAAATCATTACAATGCTCAGTGTCAACTGTAAACAAAATTATTAACACTGATTTAAATTATAAAAATAATATGCTCATCTTCTTTCTCCATGTTGTATCGCTGAACCCAGAATAGGCTGTAGAATTCTTTTTGAAAAGAAATTATCAGGAGAAAAATGAGAAAAAAAAACATTTTAGCAATAGATGAAATGCAGGTCTACTTAAATGAATGCAAGAAAAAAAAAGAGATCAATTTGTTATCATCAAGAGGAGAAAAAATACATTAATACATTGTTCAAAGAATCTAAAGAAGTTTTTCTAAGTGATTTTTGATTGTGGTAGGTTTTTCATATAATGGAAAATTAAAAGCAAAGAGAGTGCTACAATTCCATTAATCAGTAGAACTGCATCAAGACAAAGCAAGCAGACCTTTGTAGACATTAGAAAGCTGTCGAAGAGGAGATAAAATATCTCTTTCGATACTACAAAAAATCATTATTGTCATGACAATTATGACGTAGAAAGATTGTCAAATATAAGGATTATCCAACTGAATATTTAAAACAACAAAAGGTTGTGAAAAAAGGTCATCAAAAATGTGCGAACAACCTGAAGACTCAGCGAACTCTCAGTTCTCTGCCTCACACTCGGCTAGTTTCATTGAGTCATAGCGGATAAAAGGCAACTGTGATGTGTGTGCCAAATTTACGACTAAAATAAACCAATGACTACTTCTATAGAACCATTATGACATACTTATAGAATAATTTTACAAACTACAAGTAAAATGTTACCATATAACAATTTATAATCAATACATTGAACAATGATGTATACGCTGCAAAATGTTTGATACAGTTCAAATTCTTTAAGAGGGTAAGTCTTTCATAACAAGTCTGATTCAATTATGGAAACACAATTAAAATTAAAAAGGATGTATAGAACCATCACAACATACTTATCGAAAAATACAGTTTTAATATTCTTTTATACAGTTCAAATTCTTTAAGAGGGCAATTCCTTCATAACAAGTTTGGTAAAGATCAATTATGGAAGCACAATCAAAATTAAATAGTATGTAGCAAAATTTAAAGCATTTTACTAATACATTGAAAATCAATTCATCAATAATTGTGTATCTTAATAATGAAATGAAATTGCCATTTATCATTTATATTTGACTTCAATTAAAATATATATAAAATACATTGAACTAAAGAAAATATAAAATATACATATAAATGATGGCTATATATATTTTTAGATTTTATTGCAATTTTTTTTATTTTTTTTTTAAAAATTACTTTGTTTTTTGGAAATAATTTTTGATAGCATTGTTCTGGCATATGAATTTATTTTCAATTCCCAAAGTTCAGTTGAATGTTCACTGCAAGTCAAAAAAGAATTTTGAATTTCCCTCAAATTTGCTATTCTTTTCAAAATTCCCCTTTGATGACTTGTGTTTGAAAAAATATAGTTGAAAATTTCACCGGATTTACAAAGAGTTGCGAAGGATATTGTAATCCTGCTCTTGAGTTAGCAAACTCTTTAAATGACAGAAGAATATAAGTGGCAGTTGCTGCGTTGCTGGCATATATTTGATTTGCAGAGTTCACAGTAGATATTCTGAAGAGATACTTTTGAAATGTAGCCTGCCTCATAAGTGGCACTGTTGAGCTCCAAATAATCCCAATTTTCCTGTGCTTCTGGGCAATCCATGATGGTTCATCAACAACAAGATCTAGGCAATCTTCATCTGTTTGCGGGATGATTTGGGTGGATTCAAGAATGATGTCATCATCTGGCTCATAGTTGGCATTTCGACACATAGCAAACATCAATTCAGCTAATAACATCCGTGTCCTGGTGCAGGAAGTCCACTGGAGTAGGATGGTCATTCGCCTCACCTGAAGAGAAAATATCAATTAAACACATGGAATTAGTAAACATTTTCAAGTTTCTATGTATTTTTTATAGTAATCAGCAAATTATTTTACACAATTTACTTATTTTTCATTTAAGACAGCCTTAAAAGATTTCTTAAATGTTAAAAATATTGTTAAATTTTAGAATGAATTGAACCTTCCAAATTTGTGTTTATAATCAAATAATTTGAAATTTGGCATTGAATTTTTTAAAGAATACCTAAAGAAATGATGAAAAAGTTGTGTTAAATAAGTTCAATAAAATAAAAGCAATTTATTAATTTACTCAGCTTTCTTTTACCAAACTCAAATTTTATAATTAAATAAATTAATTTCAAGCAATGGACAACATACCTGAGAAAAATAGTTTTCTAAGGCATATTGGTTGAAGCGGCTGAAGAGGACAAATTTACTTTTTTCAAACAATTCAGGTACCAGAAGAAGGAAAGCAGACAGTGTGACTTGCCATCCTGTTATGCTGTGTTTATGCTGATCTATAAAACATAATGCGAGCATTAAAGAAATTTATTGACACGAGAACGAACTATGTATACATTAAGCCGAAGGTTGAAAAATGAGTAAAATTCGTTCATACCTTTCTTCGTCTTTTGGGAAGCGAAAATATTTCAACTCCTGCGATTTTGCACGAGTGGCGTTGCAAGAAATATATCTGTCATAATTCCTGCTGGATTTTGTTTTCTCAGACCTAGAAGCAAGCTAGAAGAATCAAAGACGACAAAAAAAAATTCCGTTGCAAGTGAACCAAAGTTAGAACCACGCCACGATCAAAACAAATGAAATCCCCTGCGCATTCTTTTGCGCAACAGGACCTGGCGAAATAGGTTGTTTGGCGAAAGCGTCAATTGGGGAAAAACGAAAATGAATAGCATATTAAAGTTATACTCGTTTAAAATACACACATTTAAAGCAGATATCGACTTTATGCCTTATATATGTGTATTTTATGGTAATAACTTGCTGATATCTTTTGGCCTTGATGTTTTTTAATACATTTTAACAGAAAGTAATATATTTCGGATTCAAAATTGTGCGCGTTGTCGCCTTTTCTAAACCGGTTAGACCAGTTACGGCAGCCATAAAGAGGGGAAAAACACGTTTTCGCCTTTCCGATTTCGTGGTTTACGTATAGTCTCCGTTTGTTTACGGGAAAGTAACGATTTCGAGACATTATGGAAATTTTCCGTTAAAATCAGTAAATTTTCACCTGAATTTTCAGGTGGATTTTTTACAGTGTATCAACAGGGATCTATTTCTACAGAAATTGCACTTTTTTAACTTTAAAAAATTATTACTTCTTAAAATATTTATTTAGATAACAAAAGTTCAGCGAATTCGCGGCGTATATAGTCTGAAATATACATTGCAAGAAGATGGTCTGTATACCATCTTACTGGACAGCGATTTTTCTTCTTACCGATCTAAATTTAAATGACATATCTTCTTTCCCTCCAGTTATAATAATTATTTCGAAATTCATTTCAAACAAAATTTGTAGCAATGCTTTTTATTATTGTAATTAAATTCAAACGCATTTATTGAATTATGAAATCCTGCATTCCCGTGTTTTTATCACTGTTAAAATTATTGAAAGAAAGGTAGAATCTATATTTCTGCCTGTATTTCGTAGCATAAACCTATTTCCATATGCTTGCACCGCAATCTAATGACGTTAATTACTCTTTCTTTTCTATGCTTCATTTAATTTTACATATTTTTAAATGAACCTAATTAGCGTTTAAAATCCTTCAAGATTGAGTCCGGTTCCTACCGGAGTGAGAGAGCCTAATCATAAAGGAGCTATCCCCGTCCGGACAAGGCATCCGGAGTCATTGAATAACTGGCGTCACGACAGCAGTCGGAACTGAGGTCGGAGTCGTAATAGCCATCCCCGGCTACATCCCAACCACTGCCGAAGAAGGTACACTCCGTCATCGAAGTGGAGCTAACTCAACCCTACACCAGTACTATACCACCAGGGAAGCGAGAACCTGCTCACTTATTCGGCGGTTTCTGATCCGTGAACTCGCTTTGCCTTCCGGTGGGGGGTAGAGAGTGGGCCTAAGGAGAAAAAGGACGAACACTCTGCGATGTTTGTCAGGTCAGTCGCACAAACAATAAAAAGAAGTGAATTATAGACCGGATAATGGCAGTAAATACCAAGATATGAGAGCTTCTGTTATCGCCATAGAAATGATGAGGAGCGAAAACTGAAGTACCAGGGATTCGTGTCAGGTGCTTCAAGCTACGGAGAGAAAAAGAAGAAAAGGGTTTAAATACTGTGGATGAGGGCGTCAGACAACACGGGGTTTGATGACCAAAAATCAACAAAAGACGTTCATGCGTAAAGCTGTTTTATTAATTTTAAAGTGTAAAAGTACTTTATACTTGGAAATATTTTTATCCCGAGCAAAGCCTTGTATTTCAGTTAGTCTTTTATTAAAAAGACAACACCGCATTTACTAATTAACCGAATTATTTTTTATCCGTCCTTTTAACTACAGAAACAATAGTTTTGAAACACGAAATGAATTTGGTGGAATATGAAAAAGGATTTTACAGATTCGATATCCTCAAGATTAGAAAAATAATTTTGAATGTTCTGATAATTTCTCCACAGCCTCAAACCCAACAGGTATGCAACGTAAAAAATAAATTTATACAAAAAATAGCGTTGCGTAATTATTAGGCATTAAGGTTCAAACTTCACTGACGAGCTTTGAATCTAAACTGTGAGCTATAACACAGATTAAATTACCGAAAACCATGTTCAAGAGAAAAAAAATGTTTTAGACAATGAAGTGATAGAAAATAGAATCTCAGAACTTGTGAACTAAAAATAAAGGGCCCAGGAAAGGAAATAAGGCCTTTGAATTATTGGTCACGCTATTGTTTCATTTTTGCCAAAAGATGAAGGAAAGAAAAACTCGTGGAAAAGGGGGAAGAAAAGTTTTTTTTAAAAAAATCTCCTTTACCCTAACAGTGAACACCTCGAAAGTGAAAGTCCATTAACGCTCCATAACAAAAAAAAGTGTTCTGCAGTTTTCTTTTGACATAAATTTTTCTCTTCAAAAAAGCAAATGTCCAATTTTTGAGATATAGAAAAAATACATTTTCTTTCGAAGACAATATTCGAATCGCATTCATTAACTGTCCATAATGTATGAGTTGTGCATTTTTTACGGAAATTCTTCAAAATTCTTCTATAAGCAAATTTGACCTTCATGAAAGCATTTCCTAAAAAATATTTTATGGCTGGAAAAAATTCTGTAATAATATCTTGTAATAAGTAAAAAAACCTTTTGAGATCTTCATGTAACTGAAAAAAATTTAATTGCACTTAATTTCTCAAGAAAGATGCTTGTATTTCATGAATGTGTTACGGTCAATGTGGCAAATACTTTATTTCATATTATCACCGCGGTAATTATATTTAACAACCGGATTTTTACGCGGTTTTTATATATAACTTGCTCATATACTTGGTAAACCTCGGGATGAAAGTATTTCCAAAATCATGAACTTGTAACACTTTTAATTTAATTAAACATAATTTAACAGCAGCGTCATTCCTCGATTTTAGTTCTTCCTCTCCTGTGTCGTCTTATCCATCGGGAGCACTTCCTTCCTTTCGTCTCCGCACCTCGAAACACCTGACACGAATCTAGCAATCCTTGGTACTCAATTTTTTCTTCCCCTACGGCGACAAGAGAAGTTCTTTCACATCGTGATTCTTATTACCGTCAACCGAAATACCATTCTTTTCTTTTGTGTGTCTGTGTGCCTGATCAGTAGAACATCGCATAGTGTTTCTTCTTTTCCTCCTCAGATCCGCTCCCTTCAGAAGGGGACTCAATAACATTGAATGACTTTACACACTCATCAGGTTCATTTAGAAATTTGTAAAAATCAAATGAAGCACCACATACAGAGAGTAATTAATCAACGCCTTTGGTTTCCGGTGCGAACATATTGAAAGATATGCATACTACGAAAAGAAAGCAGAATTAAAAATTCCGGTCTATCTGTTAATATTATTTTTTATCATAGCTTTAACATTGGCAAAAATACAGGTAAGAAGGATTAGATAAACAATAAATATGTTAGATTTTATTAACAACAATAGAAAGCATTGACACAGATTGTGATTGAAATAAATCCTGAAATTTTTTTAAATTCACTTTTTAAGTTGAGACTAGGGGGCTCGCAAAATCTCGCCAACCCCCAGGAGGATTGTTTTTCAATCCTGCTCGCTTCGCTCGCGACAGTGAAGACACTGCATGTCCCAGCACAATTATTGTAAAATCATTATTTATAATCATATATATATATATATGAATCAGCTTTATTTTGCTTCTGATGCTTTAACTTAAATCAGCACAGAATAAAATTTTTTAGCCTCAGAAAAGATATTTTTCTTCAAATAAAACTTTCAAAGAAAATTATGAAAGTGCATAAATAAACAAATACATAAGAGTTGCAAAATTAAAACAAATATAATTATTCTAAAAATTAATTCTTTTAGCAAATTAGATTTAAGATTATTAATTAAGGGATTGTGGTATGACATCTTAGCACTATGAACATGAAAAAAGACAATATTCTGAATAAATAAAAATCTTCAGCTTATTTCCTTTTAATGCTTTCACCTTGATCACGAAGGAATAAAATTGTTTGACCCTGGACCTTTGCCTATCTTATTAGCAGGTACGATGCGTTCGAATAAAACGTTATTTGCAGGCACCTTGCGATCGAATAGAACGTTATTTGCAGATAATGTGCGTTTGAATAAAACGTTATTTGTATATATTGCACGGGCAGATGAAGCGTTAATTGCAGGTACAGTAGTAACGGATAAAATGCTATTTACAGGTATTTTCCATTCTGTTAACTTGTACATTCATGTTTTTTCAATGATACTACACTATTTTAATTATTTCGGGATTGTATTATCAGTTAACCAATTAACTTATTTTATGCCAATGGCGCCATCTGTTTATGAATTTAGGAAGAAATTGTTAAAAACAATTATATTTATAATAATGAATTCTAAATATAAAACTAAAATGTAGAAAATAATTAAAATAAAAAATTACTTTTTAATACACTAATTAATGTTTTTAAAAACAGTTAAAATTCTTAAATTCTTTTCTTGATTTAGAACACTTGTAAATTGGAGAGATGGAATTTACATCAGGAGTTATTTTAAATTTATCGGATAATATACTGTGTTTGGAAAAAAGGAATAAAATCTAGTAAAAAAATTATTTTGCCATAATTTTTACGAAAATAGTATCTGAAACTTAAGCTATCCAAAATATTAGCCATGCGGCAAAGAGGATGGAGGGAAAAATTGCTTAGGAATATGTAAGAAAAATGTGTAAAGATTTTTTTAAATTTCAAAGATTAAAAATAAATCGATTAAGGTGATACTAAAATGAGGAGATAATTATGGAAGGCAGAAGACGATAATAATGACGAGTGAAAACACTCGGAGAAAAAGTTTGTCATCCAGGGACCGAACCACAGAATATTGGATTGCGATCGCAATGCCTTTACAACGGAACTATTGAAACACACGGCTGGAAGGTGAAAGAAAGGTTTTTCTTATTTCAACTGTAATTTGTATCGTAGTATGAAATTTTAAAGATTGCTGAAATTTAGATTGAGGGGAAGGTTTGATAAAATTCATTTGGAAGTTTTTGATTCAAACTTTTTTTAAGAAAAACCCAAGTCGCTGACTTAAAATATTTTGACTTTGACCTGAACGTTCTCTGGCTCTCATAAGCCATCTCCTTCAATTCTAACTTATCTCTTTTGAGTCATTTCGTCCAAAGTTTCCTTATATTGTAAGAAAAATTGTGAACTCTAAGTCTTGAACTAATTTTTTTACGAAAAAATGTTATTTTATACCACAACGAATATAGTAACAGGCTATACCTATGAAATTATGCCTAACATGGCCGAGGCTTCCGGTTTTGTTTGTAACAGAAGTTGTCATCGACAAAAGAGAAATTAACACCCTCTTTCCGCCACGTCGTTTTCCGCCTGAGCGTTTTATATATAGATTATAAGAAAAAAATTTAACTTTTTGCTCTTTAAGAAGGTATATAAATCATTTCCGTGCCACATATATTTCATAAGGTATTAGATAAAAACGTTCCAAAGATTAGGCTTATAAAACGGTTTCATTTTTATTATTTGATTAAATGTAATAAGAATTAATTAATTCTAAAGTTGATAATAGCAAAGTTGACCTAGAAATATACCTCAGAATTCTTTCATTTCATTTAGTTAATGTTACCCAACCTCATTCATTCAAAACATATGCCTTCATTCATACATACATTTATTTGCATTCATTTAATGGTGAACTTCAAAAGCGAGTAGTATCTCAATTTTGACGGCCGGTGCATTTCTTAAAGGATACACTGAAAATGTATTTTTAATAATTAAAATTAATTGAAGTTCATTTTCATTAAAATAATAATACGATAAATTACTGCCATCAAATAACCTGATTTATCTCAGTTAAACTGATTATTTTTCTAAATTTAATTCTGGAAAAATTAATACCATTATGTTGCACTTTTCAATTTTAAATCATTGCTTGATAAATTTATATAATGTTTCGCTTTCTGCACTCAGAACCCTATTTATAGAATATGTCAATCAAATTAATATGCTTCCAATCTGTAAATAATTAAGACATTGGATGTGTTTTATTTACGAACCTGGACTTGAATATACCTTAGACAACAAAAAAATTCTGAAGATCATTATAATTCCGCAAGGGTTGAACATACAATAAACCCTCCAGCTCCTCATTACTTATAACAATACTCCTTTCTTGTCATAAAATTGATGATGCAACTTCTCAAATAACATTTAAATGAAGCTAATCCTCTGCAGTGCAAAAGACACAGTAAACAGCCCTCCGAGGCGAGGAGAAGGAAAAGGTGATGGATATTTACATATTTCTTGCATTATCTTCACCAAAAATATTCATGCATACTTTTTCTTTTGTTTATTCTTTAAGGAAAAAAGAAATAGAAATCTTTATGAAACTCTTGATAGTCATTAATAAGCTTTTCTAGATTATCTATTGCTGACTGAAATTTCATTTAGGTTCCTTAAGATTCCATTACGATTATTTATCGTTATAATCAACCAAAGCTATATGACATTATGATTAATATATTGAAGATAAGTTTAGCAATTAATTCCCAATTAATATAAATTTTACTTACTAAATTAAAAGATATTTACTTAGTAAAATATTTCGCAAATAATAGATGATTACTACACTAACTAAAAATTATTTTCTTACTAGCTACCTTCTGCAAGCAGCTTGCTTGCTGGGAATATTGATTTTGTTTAAATTCAGTTGAATCTTCTCTGCATAATTTTATATTTATCTTTCTCTTAAAAACGCAATTTTAAACTTTAAATTGTGATAGAAATTTAATCCGTGTTTTTTCATCTAGCCTTACACCAGTTTTATTAATTGACTATCCCTAATGGAGTCGAGTAACTGCCCGTGTTATCTAATACCTAATTGCATATTGCCAGCGCCAAATTCACTTTCTTATTAATTATGAAAAATGTGTATTTGACGTTCACATTAAACTGGGTCGGCACATTTTGCGTCCAGAAGCATGTTAGGTGTATTAAAACATTCTGATAAAGAGAATTAAAAACATAGCAACCATAATCATTCAGCTTTATCTTTTATTCATTTCACTCAGTCAGATAGTATTTTTAGAAGCTATCGACGAAAAACACCATAATTTTGCTTACTTTTTAATGAATTAAGACTTCAAAAAACCTCTCCGTTGCACAGATTCCCATCCATATATTCGCCAAATTGTGCAGTCCTTGGTCTAACGGTCTGTACTGCAGAGTGCCAAAAGACACAAATTTGCTTTTATTATCAATATAAATTAAATAAATAAGTAATCGTTTCACAATTTAGTAAAGTTTTTACAACTCAACAAGGTTTTTTAATAACACAAACGAAGTTGAATAATTTCCACATGCCAGCCTTTTGTGGCATGTAAAACATTGCCACTTCGATTGTAAAATCACTATGTGTCTAGGTTTAGGTTAGTATAAAGAATGCAGTCTTTAAACATAAGAATTTAAGCATTTAAGCATCTTGGACGAAATAAGATCATCAAACATTAAAAGAGGTGGCAGCCTTTTCCCACCAAAGGCTGCCATGTGGAATTACTTGACTCTGTATTATTCATACTTTTTCATTTTGTCGTTGTTACTTAACTTTGTCTGTATGATTCATACTTTTCATTTTGGCGTTATTACTTAACTTTGTCTGTATTATTCATAGTTTTTCATTTTGGCGTGGAAAGGCTGCCACAGCGATCCCGCGAAAGGCTGCCATGTGGACTTACTTACCTTCGTCTGTATTATTAAAAAGGCCTTTTGAGTTGTACAAACTTTATTAAATCGTGAAAAAATTGCAAATTTATTTAATTTATATACAGGGTGATTATAATGAAAGTTCAACTTTCAAACAGTTGCAAAACGAGAACCCCTGGTCAGAATAATCTGATATTTGACCTGAGTATACTCGTAGAAGGGGGGGAAGTATGGCAGAAGGAGAAAAAAAAGTTGAAAATTTTAGCAACAGATGGCGCTTTACACATCATAAAACGTACAAGAGTTCGGGACCAGTGACATTGACAACCTAATGCGACGGTCATTGCATGGTTTGCAGTTTAAACCAACTGTTCTGTTCATTGAGCATGACTATAATGGTTTTTTTAGAAAAAAATCAAGGAATAAAACAATGACTTCCAAGTCATTTGGCAGTTTTGGCACTTTAATTGAATACCAATCCACCACGATAGGCTCAAGAAATGTTCAATATGCTCTTCACCGGTTTCTTCCACAAGTTGCAACCGAGAAATAGCATGTTCCACAACAGATCGGAGTTTATCTGTGTTGATATTGTGAATGTGTTGCGCAGTGCGTGCCATCAGTTCAGCTAAGTTTGCAATCGAACCACTCACCACAACATGTTTCAGATAACCCCACAGCCAGAAATCACATTGATTAGGATCAGGTGATCTTGATGGCCAGTTTGTTGGAAAATGGCAGCTGATAATTCTATCATTTCCGAAATGCATGCTGAGAAGGCGCTAAACAGGATTTGCGATGTGTGGAGGAGTTCCGTCTTGCATGAAAATTGTGTTACCCACACATGCACGCTGTTGGAATGCCATGGTTACGCAAAAGAGATTCATAGCGTCCACCATTGATGGTAACAGGACCCGCAGGACCTATCTCTTTGAAAAAGAATATCCCTTTGATAAACGATGCCGTAAACCCGCACGAAACAGTTACTTTTCAGAATGAAGATGTACTAGTTGATATCCGAACGGATTTTCCGTTGCCCATATTCTGCAAATCTGAGTGTTGACATATCCATGGATGTGGAAATGAGCTTCATCCGTCCAAAAAAATGTTCCATTGTTTCTTATTTTGAATATTCTGAAGTGTAAAGCGCCATCTATTGCTAAAATTTTGAACTATTTTTTTCTTCTGCCATACTTCCCCTCCCCCTTCTTTGAGTATACTCATGTCAAATTTCAGGTCATTCTGACCAGTGGTTCTTTTTTACAGCTTTTTGAAAGTTGATCTTTAATTATAATCACCCTGTATATAATAAAAGCGAATATCTGTTTGAACTGAATGCGCGTGGGTTCTTCGGTGGGAAATGTCTGTGGTTACATGCCGCGTAAATATACTATGTGAAATTACTTAACTTTGTATGTGTTATTTTTTAAAAAAAACCTTAAATAGGCGCCGCGTATTTTTGGTACGTCACCAGGGCATGAATTGATTCCATTGGAACAAATATTTTTTAAAAAAATTACTCATATTAATTTGTCACAGTTTTAGAAATACTGATTTAAAAATTGCTAATTCAAGAAACTTTATTTCAATGCAGTTCAATTTGTGATGATGTTTATTAATTAATCTGTTCTTATATTTTTATGTCTTCTCCTTTACTTTCACTTCTTTTCAAATAATTCGAATAATATTTTTTTAAAAATTGAAAACTTGGAAAAAATATTGATTGTTAAACTTATTGCTACTGTAACTTGTTAGTCGCAGTTTATTGAATGACATAGACCTTGTATTTTACCCCTTGTTTCTCGAAACTCAGTTTTTCAACATTTTGCAGTTCCTGTTCAGCACCCATAACAACGAAACTTATTTAGTCTACTAATAAACTTTTACAAACTTTAGCTTTTTTTCACTTTTCTTCTATGTTTATTACATATAAAGGCAGGTGGTACGGTTGAGATAAGACTGAACAGGGCATAAATGAGATATTTTCCACCATTTTGACCTCAGTTCTTGTGAAATAGTTTTAAAAGAAGGGTGTAGGAATTGACAAAAAATGCTTTAAACGTAAAATGAGAATCAAACAGGCAACGAAATCCTCTTTAGGATAAATGCAATATTTTAGCTAAATGTGGAAATTCTTCGTATCGGTTTCACTTCTGCAAACTAACTTAGTACTTCGTAAATTTTGGAAAACAAAACTCTGAATTTTTAGAATTCTTAAAGAAATTTATCCTTTATAAAAATATATAAATATTCATATAGAAAATTCTGCTTAAGAAATTTGAAATAATTTGAACAAGGATGTATTTTTTTTAAATGTACACATTTGGATTAATTCATCTTTAACTTTTATTCTAGGTATTTATCTCTTGCAAGCAGTCGACTTTAACAAATGCAGTGCAGGCATTTTAGTTTCTTTTAGAAACTACTGGTCACTATAATGTTTTCTGTTTGATATTGAAATCATCTTTGATGGCGAGTATCAGGCGTTTAAAACTCGTCGTTAATAATGATAAGTTTAAAATTCTTTTGTAATTTAGAAAAAGGACAAATAAAGTGATAAACACAGCATTTAGAAACTTTCTTAAATCATTGCAATAGTTGAAGCGTAGTCATGTTCCAACGCTAGAGTTGTTTTTGTCAATAATGGTAGTTTTGCTGTAAAAGTTTTGAAAGTAAACAGAATCTTTTAATTTCATAGAGTCGAAGATTTTCTGACTATTTTCTTTTTCTGATTTTTTAATTATTATATTTTATTAATAAATTATTTCATTTACTTTTATTTTTTTAAGATTTTATGTGTATATGCTTATTGTGATAAATCTCTTCTTGATTTATTATTTTTATTTACTGTTGGTGTCCATGTTTGAATCTGCAGATATCTATCTATAAGAAGTTGCAAAAAAGTATCGTTATTGTTACCTCAGATTCAAAGTTATTAACCGAAGAATAAAAAGGCAGGACTCTCTTTAAAATTAATTAAAGGTAGACTTGAGCCATACATCAAAAGTGACTTGGTCAATGAAGACTATGCCTTTCTTTTGTCATTAGCCCACCATTCTAGCCTCATTATGCGAGAAGTAATTAAAAAAAGCGGAAAGACGTTTCAGAGCAGCAAACTGTAATTGGCAGAAAGAAGAATGTAATTGGCAATTGATTTAAAGAAAGAATAAGCGCGAATGATATTTTTCTGATTGTTAAAGTAATATAAGACTAATAAGAAATGGGATCCAGCAGCATTTTGTCCCTTACTGTGTTGTAGTGGCACGTCCTTTTCCCTACTGCAGTATGTGTAGTATGTTAAAAAAATTAAATAGGCGCTTTACACTTGATATGCATCACGTGAACATGAATTGAGTCTCTAAAGCTGATTTGACAAGCAAAAATGTGTTTCAAATGTTATACGAATAGTCGATGTTTTATATAATTAGCGGTATGGGAACGGTGTTGCCAGTGGCATAATGACTTCAACAAAATAAAAAAAGGACCAGAATGACATGAAATAAAGTTTTAAAAAACGAAATTAATTGGTTTATCTATTTAACGACAAATTAAACGTATTCTTTAACGATAAATTCACCATAAATTAAACAAATTCTTTTGGTCTCTATATTTTCTTGCTACGATTATTAGAAAAAATGCTATGGAGAAATGAATATAAAAGTCACCAAAATACCACAAAATATTAAATAAAATATTTTCTAGATTGAACTTTAAAATTCAGGCTTCGAGGTGCAATGAGTCACCATTAGTACTACCAATGTGCAAAATTTCAGGGCTGTAAGTGTAATATTTAACGGTTAAAAATCACACGCACGCATACACACACGCACATGCACGCATACACACACGCACTCACACAAACAATCAAACAACATTGCATTTTATATATAGAGAGAAGATGGTGATATAGAGAAAAGAGAAGATATTAACTCAGCTTTCAACAATGAAAGAGAAACACGTAATTAAATATCTGTTTAAACAATGAAAACGGTTTGAATTGCGTTGCATGAATGAAAAGTATTGTAGTAAATTATACCAAAAATATTTTTAAAAATTTAGTAAAATTAGCGAAAATATTGTACGGCAACTTTTTCGTTTAAAACAAACTTTTAGACGTTTAAAATAAACTTCAATAGAAAGGAAATTGTTTGTTATGTCTTATGGTGTATCCATTTTCTTGCTACGATTGTTAGAAAATATGTAATGGAGAAATGAGTATGAAAAATCTCCCCAAATACCACACAATATTATATAAAAAAATTCTAGATTGAATTTCAATATTCGGGCTTCGAGGTGTATTGAGTCACCATTAGTACTACCTGTGTGCCAAATTTTAGAGCTGAAAGTGCAATATTTTTCGTCTAAACATCGCACGCACACTCGTAGCCACATCCCCCCATACGCAAACATTGCCTTTTATATATTGAGAGAGATAAGAAAGTGCATTATTCACACGAGCTTCAGTTTCAGGGTGATGATTCTAATGATCATGTTAATCTTTCTGTCACAAAATAAAACATGTTATATATAAGAATGTGTATATCTGATTTCATTAACAATAAATGGTTATAAACGCTAAAAGTAAAAACAGTCTGAACATTATATATTTAAATACGCTACCTGATTAGTTTTCTTAAATCCTGTTAGAAAAATTACTAGAACTTTGTGGTTATCATTTTAGCTATCTTTTACAATTCCAGCTATTTTCATTTTCACTGGCAGCGATGACCTATGGGTTCCAGATTCAATACCCGAATCCAGTGAAGATCCGCCTTGAGTGAAGCCTGTTGCGCTCTCAATCTTACGTAGGGGAGACAAACGTACTCTCGCTTGTGCAGTGTGGATGTTTGGAGAGGGGGTGCCAGTTCAGATATCGTCCTCGTCATCTGACTGCGGTTCAAAATTACGAGGTCCATCCCAAAATATACCTAGCGTTACTTCAAAACGGGACGTTAATATAACTTATCTAACGTGTAGTTTGAAGCTGGTAGTGATTCTGAAATATTCGCTACAAGTATTTCTATGCTAGCATTTAAGCCAAGTGATTGCTTTTGATTCAAAGCTTTTTCCACATTTCAATCCTTTCTGCGAAAGCATAAAAAGTAAGTGTTGCTAGAAATGGTTCAAAATGGTTCACTTTTCTAATACCATGTCTAGATGCCAATTTTCGTTTATACACACCTTCACTCTCCAAATGACCCTATGTGCATTAGGTTGTATCACGAAAAACATTTTTTTGAAATTCAAAATTCTAATTCGATAAAAAAATGTCACTATTGTCACATATTTGCCAAAAAAGTTTTAGCGAAATTAAAAAATATTTAGGTCTCCCGGAATGGGCCTAAAGTTTGAAATGTTTTGTCAAAAACGTATACTGATGCATTTTTTAAAAAAAATATGAAAACTAAAATTTGCTTTCTATTTAAGTACAAAAATGTGAAGTTAAATATGTTAATTAACAGTAAAAAAATATTATATCTGTTATGTAAAATTTAGGTCTCCCGGAATCTACACGAAGTCCTTAATTTTTCTCCCAAATGCGCATATTTGTCAATTTCAACCTATCCTTTAGGTCAATAACAATTTTATTATTTATAGTCTATAGATTATGTAGTCAATTTTATTATTATAGCAGTACTGCTTTTTGAAATAGCGAAAATATTATTTTGTGAAATCGAAAATACAATAAAATCCCGGTTAACCGAACTCGGGTTAACTGAAACCTGAATTATCCGATATGCCTCGGAAATCACAAATCCATAAAACACGTACTGTACTGCACGGAAATAATCGAGAAAGCACTACTTTTGCAACGATATCCCCATCTTTTTCATTTAAGCCTTCCGAAAAAGGTCAGTGATTAAATTTAGAATGCTAAAATTAATTAATATTAATGTGTATTAAAAATATTAATTACGAGATTGTTTACCTATGCCTATTGAGAGCATTGCGGCAGACTTTCCCGGTGCGAATATTGCTCCGAACGGAGGTTTAACTGACAAATAACATTGTTGTAACCTACAAAGAGAATTTTAAATTTGTCTTACACTTAAAACATTTCACAATTACATACTGTAATTAGAAACATGATAGTAATAGACGTCCATGGCTTAACCGAAAACATCGTTATCCTAAATGGCTCCCCTCTTTAGTTCAGATAACAGGGGTTGTACGGTAACTATACTCAGGTGTCAAGTCATGTCGCTTCAGCTAGAGAATGTGACTGAAGAGCCATTTCCAGTAAAGCAGGAGCTCAACTAGCAAGTGCTGTTTGCAGGGTTTAAATGTTCTGAACCAGCAAATCAGCAGCGGTAATAGATAAATCGACGGTGTTTCGTGAAAGAGTGAAATACAGTTAAGATTCAACTCGCATCTCGTAAAAAATTGCACTCTAATTCGATGCTTGAAAATATGAAACAAGAAGTAAAGACATTGCAAGTGGTAAATCTTACAGGAAAATTGTATAAGATGAAAGCATATCTTTGGTTGAAGAACCAGATCGACATATTTTTGACACTTAACTCCTGATATTGGCTCTGGGAAAGATATAGTATCATCAATACTAAGATTTATAGAAGAAAACTGCACAGATAAGAAAAGTATTAAAGCTTTTGGCTGTGATGGTACCGCAGCAAATACTGGGACCTCCAATGGATCAATTGATTGTTGAAAAATGATTTAAAACATCCATTATAAGCAGTGGTTTGTTTGTTTAATTTATTTTTAGAAGATTATCTTAAGATTCATTCAAATCAACAGAGAAATGCTTCTATGGTAGTCTTTGCAGGCTACACTTATATTCTTTATTAAAGTTAACCCTTCCTCGGGAGCAATATCCGCACCGGCACATTCTGGCGCAAGGCTCCCAATAGGCATAGGTAAACAATCTTGTAATTAATATTGTTAATACTCATTAATATTAATTTTAACATTCTAAAATTAATCACTGACCTTCTTGCGAAGGCTTAAAAGAAAGAAAGTGTATATATCGTTGAAAAAAAATCTCGCCTTCGCGATGATTTCTGTTTAGTTCAGTACGTGTTTTCTGGATTTGCGATTTTGGAGGCATTTCGGATAACTCGAGATTCGGTAAACTCGAGTTCGGTTAACCGGGGTTTTAACTGTATTTGCGATTTCACCAAATGATACTTTTGCTATTTCAAAAAGCTGTACTGATATATAGACTGTAAATAAAATAATTGTTCTTAATATAAAGGATGGATTGAAAATTGAAAAATATGCGTATTTGGCAGATAAATTAAGATTTTCATGTAGATTCCAGGAGACCTAAATTTTATATGACAGATATAATATTTTTAACTATTAATTAACATCTTAAACTTCACATTTTTGTACTTAAATAGAAAACAATTTTTTCACATTTTTAAAAAAAAATTAAATTGACAAAAAAATTTCAAATTTCAGGCCCATTTCAGGAGACCTAAATATGTTTCAATCTTGTTAAAACTTTTTTTGGTAAATATGTGACCATAGTGACAACTTTTTATCGACTTAGGATTTTGAATTTCAAAAAAACAAGTTGAAATGGTGGAACAAGAATTCTCAGTTCTGGAGAAACGCAATCTTTAAAACCTCTCTGTTCTGCTTCAAAAAGTGACGTTATTATAACTAAACTATTTTTCATCTTTACTCTTTCGTCTTTATTAACAACAATACTACGGTGTGATGTTAGTAGTACCATTTAATATTATAAAAGTCATTTTTGATGATTATTTAGAAGAAGTTTGAGATCGTTTTAAACCATGTCTTTATTTGAAAACACTAAAACTAATTACCTACATATATATTTATAAAGAAATATTTTTCTATAATTAGATTTAATTTATCCTCAGAATAAAGTAAAATAAAGACTACAAATTAAGTGATTTAATTATCTCACCCAACAATAAAACTAATCAAAGATTAACATTACTCATCTATTTTGAAACCAGGTCTACTTGGTAGTTAAAAACTCTTCGGAACTGTTGAATAACATCGTGTTTCTTATGTTTACTATATGGACCTTCTTTTGCAACTATAAGTGAAAACAGAATGGCTGCATTATAAATGGAAAGTTACCAGCTAGAATAACGTGCTTTGGAAAACGTTATATATTCATGCATAAAGAAATATCTTAAAACTTTCTTAACACTATGTCATTTGAAATTTCTTTAAGAGCGTATAAAACATTATATCTTTTAACCATAGAAGTTATTTAATGCCCATAAAATAAATGGCGATAGCGACATTTATTTTCACTTGCAGCACACGAAGAGATGCTTCGTTTACTTGTGTAAAATAAATTCAAATATGGAAAATCATCCACGTTCCCATTACGGAAGTTTACTCTTCAAAATATTGAGCCAAGAGACATGACGCATAAAATCCCAATATATTTGAAAGTGACAGATTGAAATGACTTAGATGATATAAGTGTATTTCGGAAGCATGTATATCCTCATATATTTGTATATTCTGAGAAAAATATTTCATTCGCCTCATGAACTTTTCCTCTGACGTAAATGAACTCGAGGCTTATGTGAAAATTCTGGTGTGGAATTATTCCTAGAAAGCATGTGATAGTTTCAAACTTAGGTAAAAATAAATACTCTGTATTTAAAATATATATAAATAGCTTGCAGCAACATTTGATTAATAATTAGAGGCAACTTTCTGGAAATGAGAAGCTCTAATTTAAAATGTTACTTAAATCAACTATATAAGATATAAAAAAAATTTTCTACAACTAAATGGAAATATGAGCTTGTAAATTTTAAATAAAATCAATTGCGCTTCTGGAAATAGATTACTGAGATTCAGGATAAAATTAAACATTTTTATTTAAGCCTTTTCGTAAACTTTTACATCTGATGACCATATTTTTTTGGTTAAATAAATGATTTATGTTTAATATGGTAAATACATTGTTTAGAATAATTTTTTATTAAAAAAATGCGAAATATTGTTAACAATCTTTTCTGAACTACTTTCTCATAAGGTTGGAATGAAGCTGTAATTGTCATTTTATTTCAAAGAATACTATTGGGGCCACTTCTGTCCGTTTTGGGTTTCGAGTTCAATAAGTGAGCTTAATAATACAATAGCTATTTTTTAAGATAACTGAATTTTAAGCGTCGTGCAATGGATACAGTCCCAGTGAGAATAATCTACCATATTCCTCTAATTTATGACTTAGCTTTATCTTATAATAGCTGTTTTACTCCGCTAACATTTATTCCATTTTGTTATTGTGTAAATAAGAATCGTATGTTGAGCATATGTATTTTAGTAGCATATTTTTAGTACAATACGTATATTTATTATACTATCATATTGAAAGCAATATTCAGTCAGGACACGACTAAAAATATATTTCTTTTGAGTTAGATACACTTTAAAATGGCAGTGAACTCTTTTACTCTATTTTAACTAAAATATTGTAATATAGTTTATATATAACTCAGCACTCTGGGCGGGTTCGCGGCCGGCACCCACTTTGCTTAACACTGCCCCTACCACCTCGCTGCTTTGAGGCTCTCAGCCACTACTTTTTTCAGTTTTAAATACTGCATGAATATCAGTGGAACAAACCATAAAACCATACTAGATTTTATATTCTTTGTAGACAATAGATTCCTTTAAAATTGTAAAATCTTTCAATGAACCCCATGTAGTTGTAATGTTTTGTATAACGTTCTCATGAATTTCGGCATGAAAGTCTTCAGATCCATAAATACAGAATGATATCGGCCTTTAATAAGCAGTTTCTATCACCTACAATAAGTATTTTACAATATTTTTGACACGCCATTTTGAGGGAGCTGTTGGGAGTATTGATGAAAACAAAAAGTCATCGCAAAATTAAAATGTTTATTCCAGAAAAACTTCATTCTCTCATTTAACAGCATTCCGTTAAACTTTTTTAACAACTAATTTTCCTGTTGCCAATATAATGAAAATAAATTTAGAAAGGGAACAAAATCGTCCGCTATTGATTTGAAATTAAATATTAACTAAAACAAAGATAATAATATTTAGGCCTTTTGAATAAATTCATTCTTTCAGACAATCCAATGTATAATACATGCAACGTTATGAACAATGTGGATCATACTTTACTTCACTGCTCTAGGTATTCAACCATTCGTGGTCATCGCTGGAACAAACTTGGACTTGTTTTTTAGCAACCTATAGATTTAAGGAACCTACAAGCAAAGTCTTTGAAAATAAACAGAACCTTCATATTTTCCTCCAGAACCTGAAGTTGTTTGACATTTTTTAATTTGAACCTTTTGTGAATACGGGGATGACAGCCTTTGCAGCTAAAAATCCCAAATAACCCCCTTAAATCAATCAATAATATTTAGAGATGAATTAACAAAATCATCTCTTATTAAAAGCAATTTATAGAGATGTCTTAACTCTTATTAAAGTTAAAATTAATTCGAATAAAATGCAACAGAACTGCATAGAAATAAAAAATATTATTTTATACTTGCGAAAATAAACGGAACACTGTCTAAATGTTTTTCCCCATAGAGAAGGTATGGTGGAGATATTATTTTCGATTTCGTTCGAAAATGGGGAGTGGTGGGGGCAGGCGATACTTGATGACATATCTAGGCGTCATAAGCTTTCATATGAAATAAAAATTGTCGAAATCCGTCGGGTGGTTGTTGCTGGCTAACTGTCTAAAGGTTTTCCCCGTAGAAAATGTTTGGTGATGAAATGTTTTTTTCTCGATTTCGTCAAAAAATGGGGTTGGGTGGGGAATAGGTGATCCTTGATGACATATCTAGACGTCACAAGCTTCCATTTGAAATAAAATTTATCGAAATCCGCCGGGTGGTTGTTGCTGCCGAACTGTCTAAAGGTTGTTACTCATAGAGAATACATGGTGGAGAAATGTTTTTCGATTTCGTTAAAAAAACGGAGGGTAGGGAACAGGAGACCCTTGATGACATATAGAGACGTCATACGCTTTCATATGAAACAAAAGTTATCTAAATCCGTGGAGTGATTGTGGCTGGATAACTGTCTGAAGGTTTTACCAAATTGTTTTAAATATAATCTAGACGTCACAAGCTTTCATATGAAATAAAAACCATCGAAATACGTCGAGTGGTTGGGGCTGCCGAACTGTCTGAAGATTTTACCAAATTAACTTAAATGTGTAGATAAATTCGAGTTCAGTAAATCAATAATTGTATGGCACTAAACTTAAAAATGTCATTATTTCCAAAGCTTCATCTCCTAATCTTTTTTTAATGAGCTATCAAAAGCATGAATATCTATGAAAATTATGGGAAAGATATAAAGTCAAAACTCTGGTTAAAGCTATTCTGTCATGGTAAAAATTCAGAGAAATGTGCAGGTAAATTAAAAATTCAGATAAATGTAGAAAAGTTCATCTGTTGGAGATTTATTTTATAAAATATTAGATGCATTTAGTGAGAAACTAATGCCTAAAAGAAAAGAGTTACTCTCAATGAAATAATTTTTCAAAATAATCCTGCCTAGCGAAAGAGAAATAACTTTTCATTGGTATGTAGGGGAAATTAGGGATACTTGATCCTACTTTTAATATTCTTATTTTACTCCAACATGTGAATTTTTATCATCACAAAAAGACTTGTTTTTATAAAAAATAAATGTACTTATGCTAAACTGATATCTCATTTAATCATAAAATAAATAGATTTCATGAAATCGCCTAGAGTCAAGTACCCTTTACGTTAGGGACATTTGATCCTAAGCTAGGGATACTTGACCCTATAGGTAGGAATATTTGGCCCTATGGGTAGGGATACTTGACCCTATGGGTAGGAATACTTGGCTCTATGGGTAGGGATACTTGACTCTGTGGGTAGGAATACTTGACCATATATGCAAAGAGTATTTAAATTCTTTTGATAATTTGCATATACGCGAAATTCAGATATTAGGTTAATACTACTGAATTACAAAAGGTGTTTATTATCGAAAAATATTAATGAAACTAATAAAAAATAGTTTGGAATCTATAAAACTCAGTTATTAATAAAATCTAGTCATTAAATTAAATATAGTTATTGAATTAAATTAGTTCAAAATTAAATAAAGAATTAAAATATTGATTTAATTAAATGATAAAAATTACAGCAATGGAACTGGGAACCTAGCAGCGTCCCAGTTTCATTGCTGTAATTTGCCGGTATTGGTGCCGGTAAAAATTGCCGGTATTGGAAAATTTGAAAAAAGAGAATAGCATCAAAATGAAAAAAAATCTGAAAAATGTTTATACAAAGCTAAAAAAGTTTTATAGACTTACTGGGCTTTACTAATATTTAAAGAAAAATAAAAGCAAAGGAATAAAAAATATATTTTAAGAGAAAATTCAAATCAAGAAAGACAAACTCAGTAGAAATGGCGAAACTTTAAATAAAACCAAACGATAACAAATAGTTCGAGCAAAAGATTTTCGTTCAAATAAATAAATAAATAAACAAAACTTTCTTTGAGGATAGAAAAAATAGATTGATTAAGTTTCAATTGTTTTTAAAATTCTTACTAAAATAATTATTGGCATTATTTGAAATTATCATAATAAAATAAATTTTATTCAGTAAATAATTACTATCAAACATTTT